>BHFT01023808.1:0-15079 GCA_004320025.1 Laticauda laticaudata | reverse complement strand
GACTGAGTGTAAATAAAGCCTTTTGTTGTTGGAACCCAGTCTACCTCGTGTGTTTTCCGAACAAAACAACTTCCTTGTACTCACTTGAGCACTTGCAAACATACATGCCTCTTCTAGGTTAAGGGACAAAGTATCTCTCCTCTCACTGATGAAGGAACCCAGGGATGGGCTTCAAAAATTTTAGCAAAGGGTTCTCTGCCTGGTGGCTGGGTGGGCATGGCCTAGTTGGCCTCCTGAACCACAGTGGCGGGGCATTTTTGCCCTCCCTGGACTCTGGAGGTTTTCCTTGAGCCTCTGGGAGGGCAAAAATGGCCTCGCCAGGCTCCGGAGGCTCTCTGGAAGCCGGAAACGGGCCCATTTCCGGTCTTCCTGAACTTCCAGGAGGCCTGTTCTTTGCCCTCTCCAAGCCTCCATGTATGCCCTGAACTTACCTGCATCCAAAATGGGCCATGTGGGGACTTCTAGGAGGGGAAGTGGAGGGGTGGGCGAGGTCAGCCAGGAGAGAGATTTGGGGGTTCTTCAACCTGCACAGAATTATAGCTAGGGGCTCTTCCGAACCCCTGCGAACCCCCGGCAGCCCAGCCCTGAAGGAACCTAATGATTGAAAAGGAGACATTTTGGAGTCCGATACACAGAATTTTGAATGCCTCTTTCAACTCTGACTTGACATTTCTATTCTTAGGGTTAGGCATTTTCTATTCTTTCAGCATGCCAAAGAGAAATAATCAGGGGTGGGAATTCAAATTTTTTAACAACCGGTTCTGTGGGTGTGGCTTAGGTGGTGGGCGTGGCTTGGTGGTCATGTGACTGGCTGGGCATAGCCAATTCAATATCACTCACATTGAGGTATACATCTCCTCGCCTGGCCTCTCATGACTGTGGGGATGCTGCAACAGTCGTAAGTGTGAAAAATGGTCATAAGTCACTTTTTTCAGTGCCATTGTAACTTTGAATGATCACTCCACACAAGCAAAGTACCAGCAAAGGAGGGGGAAAAACTCCAGATAAGTTCCTGAAACAGGAAGTCTAGTCCTGTCAAGAATGTAATAAGGGTCAATGGAGAGGCAGTTTCTATAAGCAACACCAGAATGTTTCCTTCCTGCCTTTCTTACAGGATTAGGCCAGGAATTTCTTCTAACAACCGGTTCTCCAAACTGCTTAGAATGTTAACAACCGGTTCTAGCGAATAGGTGCGAACCAGTAGAATCCCACCCCTGGAAATAATGTATAGGGACACATTCTTCTTTCTCCCTCTGCCATTTTGGGGCAAATATTTTTCCTCAGAACCACATCATTCTTTAAAAAAAATAAATAAATTTTATTGGTTTTTAAAAAACAAACATGAACAAACAAACATAAAAACATCAAACTATCTTCCATAGGTATACAAACAGTGTGCCGGTTGGTTTACAAATTATTTTGTGCATCCATTTCGTAGTCTTCAATTACAGTTACATTACATAGAAGCTCATTATCAATCAAGAATTACCTTAGTATCATAATCAATCATTTGACTACAATTTTATTCATTCGTATTTTATGAGGTAACCATAATTTACTTAATTTATTTTATAACAGTTCATATTATCATCCCAAATCTATGCTAGAATCATTTTGTAGGTATAAAAACAAGTACATCTTTATATATTTGTTATTTTCTAAAAATCTACATATTACATTGCTGTATTTTATTATCTAACCATTGATGAAAAAGATTCCAAATTTCATAAAATTGTTTATTCTCTTGTTCTCCAATTTCAAATGTTAATCTACTCATTTCAGCACATTCCAATATTTTCTTAATAATTTCCTCCTGTGATGGTATTTTCTCATTTTTCCAGTTTTTAGCAAATACAATCCTAGCCGCTAGAACCACATCATTCTTACCCTTATGGAATTGTATACAGATTTTTTTTATTCATATTAATTTCATGTATTCATAACCATATTTATACTTATACCTGTTATCTAATAATCGCTTGACAAAATAAAATACATAAATAAAAATAAATTTCACTGGTTGTTAAACGAATCACTGCGGTTGTTGAGAATCATGCAGTTGATAAATGACATTTCTATTCTTGTGAATTCTTCTATTCACATTGCTTGATCACAAATGGTGATCAGATAACTCAGGACACTGCAACCATTGTAAATGCATCCTGTGGTTGCCAAATGCCCAAATTTTGATCATGTGACTGTGGGGATGCCACGATGGTTATAAATTTGAGGACAAGGTCACTTTTTTCAGTGTTATTTTCAGTGTTAAGTTGCATTAGCAGAGGGATAAAATCAAGATCAAGAGAGGTACTAATACCGCTTTATAACGCCTTAGTAAGATCACACCTAGAGCCCTGCATCCAGTTTTTGTCACTACACTATAAAAAAGATGTTGAGACTCTAGAAAAAATACAGAGAAGAGCAACCAAGATGATTAGGGGACTGGAGACCGAAACATATGAACAACAGTTACAGGAACTGGGCTTGGCTAGTCTGGTGAAGAGAAGGACCAGGGGAGACATGAAAGCAGTCTTCCAATATTTGAGGGGCTGCCACAGAGAGGAGAAAGGGGGTCAAGCTATTTTCTAAAGAGCCTGTAGGCCAAGCAAGGAATAATGGGTGGAAATTGAACAAGGAGAGATTCAACCTGGAAATAAGGAGAAACTTTCTGACAGTGAGAACAATCAACCCATGGAACAGAAGTTGCCCTCGGAAGTTGTGGGAGTTTCATCACTTGAGTCTTTCAAGAAGAGATTGGACTGCCATCTGTCAGAAATGGTGGAGGGTCTCCCGCTTGGGTGGAGAGTTGGACTAGATGACCTATAAGGTCCCTTCCAACTCTGATTATCTGTTATCTGCGAGGATCAAATTGTAAGTCACTTTTTTTCACCACCACCATAACTTTAAACAGTTGTTATTTAAATTATTGCTAAATGCCCAAATTTTAATCATGTGATTGTGGAGATGCCATGATGGTCATAAATTTGGGGACTGGACATAAGTCACTTAGATGGCCTTAGATTACGGAGGCTCCATTTATTCCTTGTAGCTAAAAAACATTGGCCATTACCACAACAGAACAATGGGATCAGAATAATGTCATAAATTAGTATAAATTTTAAAACTATCATTACATATGTGTGGTTGAATTTTATAATTTCCTGTGTGCATATAAACATGCACACCACACACTAGCTGGGAGAAAAAGTCTACACGCCTTAAAGTTGCCAAGTTTGAGAAAATAGCTTTGACTAAATTTTTTTCTTCTTCTTTTCTTCTTTTACCATGATAGGCATCACCCTCTAGAGGTCAAATCATGATATAACCATTGAAAGTTTGATAGGTATAAGCTCTGTCCATGAACACCCTTTTTCCCAGAAGCTGAATTACTTAGGATATGAGAGAGAGAGAGAGCTTATCTGTTTACAATTTGGAAGGCTGAAGGATGGAATGTGGGGTTGAAAATTGGTTGTTCAAGTAATTTTTTTTTTTTAAATTGTTTTCTTTCCGACAGGTTTTTTGTGCTGTTTAGCTATACATGCTTGCTTTTGAATTGTAGTGCTAGAAAAGACTCTGGGACTGCAAGGAAATCAAACCAGTCAATCCTAGAAGAAATCAACCCTGACTGTCCTTTGGAAGGACAGATCCTGAAGCTGAAGCTCAAATACTTTGGCCACCAGATGAGAAGAGAGGATTCATTGGAAAAGATGTTGGGAAACATGGAAGGCAACAGGAGAAGGGGACCAATGGCAGAGGACGAGACACAGTGGAAACTCAGGTTGCGAATGCTTCTCTTTGTGACCAAATCAGGTGATGACCAAAAAATCTACCCGATTTTTGAATTGGGTCACGATTCAAAAATCAGGTGGCAAACAAAATTGGTGCAGAAAGATTTCTTTTCTGCACTGATTTCCCCTTTGGCACCATTTTTTTGGGTCCATGCATACGCAGTTGGTCGTGCTTCCGGTCATGACCAAATCAGTTTGCAACCATAGTCCTGGAACAGATTATGGTCATGACCCAAAGTTCCACTGTAGTTCGTGTCATTGTTCTAACCAAGGTTTATTGAAACACTAACAAACACACGTTAATCCCCTAACCCTTTTTTCTTTATTTCAATGGCTGTGGATTTTATTCATTCACAGCCTGTAATGAGTGTCAGTTTGTCAATAGTCCCATGGAAATCTGCCAAAGTCCTTCAGGGTAAGTCTGATAAGCATCCACCTTTATCTTCCTTGAAATGCTGCTAATGACTAAATTTCCAATACGAGGCCAAACAGAGCACAAATTCAACACAGAGCTTCAGGTTTCAAACCGACCAGTACGAACAAAGTTGCTTCCTGCAAAGGCTCATGTCCCTTTGCTCTCCCTTTATGTCTTATGGGAGGGCCAATCACCTCTAAGCCTTATTCCCGAGTCGCCCCTTTTGTCTTAACTGTTCTTGCCTTCTGGCAGCTCTGCGCACATGTGCACTGGGAGCAGGCTCCCCTTGTTCCTCTGCCTCGCTGCTGTCAGATTTTGGAGGCTCTGGAGGCAGCACATAACTCCCAGATGGCTCTGGCCCCATCTCTGTATCAGATGCACGACCCTCGTCCAAGTCCTCCCCAGATTCCCAGACTGGCCCATGTTCCTCCCCATTGTCCAATTCTGCTGCCATCTCCGCAAGCTGCCAGCAGACAATAGTCATTGATGCAACGAATTTGGCAAACTCCCAAGAGACAGTGGACACGGGGAGGCGCTGGCATGATATGGTCCATGGAGTTGCAAAGTCAGATACGACTTAGCAATGAGACAACAACACCTGCTTTTATATCTGTGTGCTTTTGAGAAGGTCTTGAGCTCTGGCAACCTCCTGGATAAGTTCCTCCAGTTTTCTTGGCAAGATTTTTGGAAGTGATTCACCCTTAACTGTTTCCTGGGCTTGAGAGAGGGGGACTGGCTCAAGGTGGCCCAGCTGGCTTCATACTCAAGGCAGGGCTAAAACTTATGGTCTCAATGAAACAATCAAGCAATGGGACAGTTTTCCCTTAGAAGTTGTGGGAGCGCTGTCACTTCAGATTTTCAAGAAGAGATTGGACTGCCATTTGTCTTCTAAATGGTGTAGGGTCTCCCGCTTGGACAGGGGGTTGGACTAGATGACCTACAAGGTCCCTTCCAACTCTGATTATCTGTAAAAAAAAAAAATCTGTCTCTTGGTTTCCAGTCTGCTCTTAAACTCCATGTCACAGTGACTCTTGTTTATCAGGGTTTTTTTTATCCCGCCTTTCTAATTTTATAAGCCACTCAAAGAGGTGAACATACCTAATGCTTGTTCCTCCTCCTATTTTCCCCACAACACTTGTGAGGTGGCTTGGACTGAAAGAGAGTGATTGACTCAAAGTCATCCAGCTAGCTTTCAGGCCTAAGGCAGGAATAGAACTCACAGCCTCCTGGTTTCTAGGCCATACCTTAGCCACTGCACCAAACTAGCTCTCTGTAAAAAGTGTTCGTTGAATTACTCATAAAATATTTATTACTGTGCATATAAAATTAATGCGAGCCACATTGAACGATTAATTCAAAAAGTGGGGCAATATTATTATAAATTGGTAGATAAAAGGAACCAGATAACCAATTGAGAATAATACTCAGAAGGAAACATTTCCTGACTACAGCTCCAATTATCCCAGCTCCAAAACCCCAAAGGAAAAAGTCATGTTTTAACTTCCTTTCTGAAAGTCAACAGGGTTGAGGCCAGTCATAATTTGGGGTTTGCAGCAAAATCATTCCAAAGGGCAGTTGCCAAAACAGAAAAGGCAC
Organism: Laticauda laticaudata; assembly: GCA_004320025.1. Taxonomy (NCBI): domain Eukaryota; kingdom Metazoa; phylum Chordata; class Lepidosauria; order Squamata; family Elapidae; genus Laticauda; species Laticauda laticaudata. The sequence continues at coordinate 9,280 of BHFT01023808.1, read as the reverse complement.
CCCTGTCACATCAGATAGAGCCTAGAATCATAGGGCTGGAAAGTACTCAAGATCTTCTAGTCCCGTGTTGGCGAACCTATGCCACGTGTGCTGGAAGTGACACGCAGAGCCATTTCCCCTGGCATGCGAGAGGTCGCCCAGAAAAGTTTCATGGCGCATGTGCCGCCACCTGACAGCTGATTGTCGGGTATCTGGTGTGCATGCACAGGGGGCAGAGGGTGTGTGAGCAGGAGATGTGCATGCATGCGAGGGACGCGCTGCATGTGAGGGGGAATCACACGCGTATGCGGAAAACATGCACAACATGTGAGGGGGAATCACAAGGGGAATTGCACGTGCATGCGCAGATGTGTGGCGCAGGAGGGGTATCATGCACGCATGCACAGGGGGTGTGTGGGGGAAGCAGGCATTGCCTTCTGGGTGCTAGCACACAAGTGCACATGTGTGCATGCACAATTATCGACATGGGAGCAAAAAAGGTTTAGCCACCACTGTTCTAATCCAATTCTCTGCTCAAGGCAGGAGATCTTATACCATCCCCATCAAATGGTTATCCTGCCTATTTTTGATGGAGCATCCACAACTCTTGGAGACAAGCTATTCCACTGATTAACTGTTCACACTGTCCAAAAATTTCTCCTTCTAGTTCAGATGTAGAATAGAATAGAATAGAATAGAATAGAATAGAATGGAATGGAATGGAATGGAATGGAACGGAACAGAACAGAACAGAACAGAATAGAGTAGAGTAGAGTAGAGTAGAGTAGAATAGAGTGGAATAGAATAGAATAGAATAGAATAGAATAGAATAGAGAATGGAATAGAGAATGGAATAGAATAACAATAGAAGAATAGAATGGAGTGGAATGGAATGGAATGGAGTGGAGTGGAATGGAATAGAATAGAATAGAATAGAGTCGAGTAGAATAGAGAATGGAATAGAATAGAATAGAAGAATAGAAGAGAAGAATGGAATAGAATAGAATAGAATAGAATAAGAATAAATAGAATAGAACAGAATAGAATAGAATAGAATAGAGAATGAAATAGAATAGAAGAATGGAATGGAATAGAATAGAATAGAGAATGGAATAGAATAGAATAGAAGAATAGAATGGAATGGAATAGAATAGAATAGAATAGAGAATGGAATAGAATAACAGTAGAAGAATAGAATAGAATGGAATGGAATGGAATGGAACGGAACAGAACAGAGTAGAGTAGATTAGAGTAGAGTAGAGTAGAATAGAGTAGAATACAGAATGGAATAGGATAGAATAGAGTAGAAGAATGGAATGGAATGGAATAGAATGGAGTGGAGTGGAATGGAATAGAATAGAATGGAATAGAATAGAATAGAAGAATGGAGTGGAGTGGAATGGAATAGAATAGAATAGAATAGAATAGAACAGAATAAACTTTGTCATTTTGTACACTAATTGGCATACATTAAAATTTTGTTGCATACAGCTCTCAAGGGGGTCACCACCTGAAATACCACCTCCAGAATAATGGCCTGCCACCCATTGCTTCTTGTCCTGCCCTCTGCTGCTTGAAAGAATAACCCCCTCTTTTTTGTAACAGCCTCTCAAATACTGGAGGACAGTTATCACGTCCTCCCTAATCCTTTGGTTAGCTAGCTAGGCAAACTTGTCTGCCGTGTTGTTGGTTACCTGAGGTTTGGTCATATGACTGGGAAGGCCATGGCAACCATTGGAACTTTGAACCCAGGTTGTAAGTACAGGTAGTTCTCAACTTACATCAGTTCATTTAATGCCCTTTGAAGTTACAATGGCACTTAAAAAGCGACTCATGGCTGTTTTTCACACTTATGACTGTTGTAGCATCTCCATGGTCACGTGATTTATATTTGGATGCTTGACAACTAATGGTTAATAATAATAATTATGATGGGTAATAATAATAACAGATAATCAGAGTTGGAAGGGACCTTGTAGATCATCTAGTCCAACCCCCTGCCCAAGCGGGAGATCTTACACCATTTCTGAAAGATGGCAGTCCAATCTCTTCTTGAAAGACTCAAGTGATGAAGCTCCCACAACTTCCGAGGACAACTTCTGTTCCATGGATTGATTGTTCTCACTGTTGGAAAGTTTCTCCTTGTTTCCAGGTTGAATCTCTCCTTGTTCAATTTCCATCCATTATTCCTTGTCTGGCCTACAGGCTCTTTAGAAAATAGCTTGACCCCCTTTCTCCTCTCTGTGGCAGCCCCTCAAATATTGGAAGACTGCTATCATGTCTCCCCTGGTCCTCTCTTCATCAGACTAGCCAAGCCCAGTTCCTGTAACTGTTGTTCATATGTTTTAGCCTCCAGTCCCCTAATCATCTTGGTTGCTCTTCTCTGTACAGTGTCCTGGAGTCACTTGATCCCCTTTTGCAACTTTCTGACAAGCAAAGTCAATGGCGAAACTAGATTCACTTAACAACCGTGTTACTAATTTAAGAACTATAGTGATTCACTTGACAAATGTGGCGAGAAATGTCATAAAATAGCGCAAAACTCGCTTAACACATTTCTCACTTAGCAACATAAATTTAGGGCTCAATTGTGGTCACAACTTGAGGTCTACCTGTAGTAAGTTTTAAGTAGGTTGTAAAATACTTCCATCCTAACTCTGAACAGTCACTGAGTCAAAGGCTAATATATCTTACTCCTTAGAGACGTTACGAAACCAGAATATACCAAACTGGACTGTTGAAACACAGCACAGGTATTCCTTGACTTATGATCACAATTGAGCCCAAAATTTATGTTGCTAAGTGAAACTTTTGTTCAGTGAGATTGCCCCATTTTACAACCTTTCTGGCCACAGTTGTTAAGTGAATCACTGCAATTGTTAAATTCGTCAAACGGTTAAGTAAATCTGGCTTCCCTATTGACTTTGCTTGCAAAAGGCGATCATGTGACCCCAGGACACTGCAACTGTCATAAATGTGAGACACTTGCCAAGCAACTGAATTTTGATCACATTATCATGGAGATGCAACAATGGCCACAAGCGTAAAAACTGATCATAAGCCCCATTTTTTTCAGTGCCCTTGTAATTTTGAACAGCCACTAAACAAACTGTTGTACGTTGAGGACTACCTGTATAGCCCTGTTCCTCAGCCAACAGAGATCACAGGCGTAGAAATGATGCTGGTTGCTCAGGAAAGAAAAACCAGGTTCACCACCACTCTCCCCAAAATGAAGAGCAATAGAAGAGCATTTAAACACTTAGAATAATCCTAGGAAGACAAGTTTCTAAAATATTTCCAGCTGCTGATTGAGTGAATTACAAAGGACTTCCTTCTAGAAGCTGTTCCTGGTATTGCTACAGCTGCTCCCTTTCCGGAAAGAAGCGCTGCTGGCACACAGAAGTGGCCCAGAAGTGTTGATGGGAAATTGGACACTCCTGGCTGGAATATCCCTCAATCCGAGAAGGGAGTGGAGGGGGATTTTCCAGGGGAAAGATCCAAGGAAATGCCATTCATCTCCCAAGACCCATTCAGATTGCCTCCAGTGCAATTATTTGAGGAAAGTTGGGTTGTTTTCCCAACATGATATAAGTATAACTCTTGCAGCACCTCATGGTCATTTAATCAAAATTTGGATGCTTGGCAAGTGGCTCATATTTATGACGGTTATAGTGGCCCGCGGTCATATGATCACTAACAAGCAAATCAATGGGGAAACCAGATTTATATAACAACCATTTTAGTAACTTGATAACTGCAGTGACACTTAACAACTGTGGCAAGAAAGGTTGCAAAATGGGGCAAAACTCACTTAACAACTATCTCGCTTGGCTATGGTTGCTTTTTAAAAAAAAAAACTGACTCCAAAACCTGACTCCAGGTCTAACATCTCAATTCAGGAAAGGTTCATAGAAATGAGAATTGAAAAGCAGCAGCAGGCTCATTGAATCCTTCCCCCTGCAGTGTGCAAAACAATCCTCAAAAATAGCTGGAAGCTCCACTTCCAACGTCAACATACACAATTTTAATCGGTTCACTGTTGTTATGAATCTTATCACTAGGAAGTTTAGATGAAATCCAGGCAGCTGCAATTTAGAACTACTGCAGTTAGTCCTCGGCTTACAACCGTAATGGAGCTTGGAATTTCCGTTGTATGTCGAACTATGTTAGTGCTCTGTACTATATGGAGACAGGCAGAGGCAAATGGAATCAAATCATGGGTGGCAGAATCTGTAACAACCGGTGAACACTTCAACATGGCATGTTGTCATGACCTCATTATGCAAATTAATATACTGAGATGATGGCAAGTTAAGTCATGCCATTTCTGTAATGACATTAATGACCTAGCTATGAGTGGCGTAATGGCCTAGAGGTAGAGCTCTTGCCTCACAATCAGGAGGCTGTGAGTTCAATCCTAGGTAGTGGCAGAAATTTCTCTCTCTGGGCACAATGAGTATATATCTGCTAAGCAAAACTCCACATTGGTGACAGAAAAGGCATCTGGACATGAAACACTCTGCTAGCTCCATTCAGTTGCCCAGACTTTACCCTACAAGGGATTATGGGGTCGTTAAAAGATGATGGTTAATGACCCATCTATTTGTTGCTCCTCTCCTCCTTGCAGACACCCACAATCAGAGCTGGGATGTGGGGGGACTGGCAAGGAAGTAAATTTTGAGGAAGCACCAAGAGCAATCTAAACTTCCAAAGGGCGCAGAGATGCCTTGGAAGGCAATGGACTCTTTCACTGGAGATCTTTGAAGCGAATGTTGGGTGGAGTCCACCATACAAACTAGAGTTTTAACTAAAGTAATTGCACATCATTTCCAATTTTTTTAAATTATTTTCTGGACATGTAAGCCTCCCCCCCCCCAAAAAAAGAGGGGGTATACAGAAAATCGGAAAACTCCCATATACTGATAGTCCTCAACTTACATTCGTTTCAGCAGTGCTGATAAAAATGTCTTACAACTGGTTCTCATATTTATGACCAATGCAGCGTCTTCATGGTCATGTGATCAAAATTTGAGCATTTGGCAACTACTTAAAGAGTTGCAGCATCCCAATGTGACCCTCATTTGCTACACAAAGGTACTTTTTTTCCCTATCAAAAGGCCACTGGACAATTTTATTTGAGGAAAAAAAGGAAGTTATGAGCTTTACCAGTTATAAGTGATATAACCAGTATCAGTTATTATAATGGATAAGCTTCTTGGATAAGAAGCAAAACGGTCTCCCTCTTCTTCCTAAAAAACAAACAAACAATAGTCCAGTTGCCTTTTTGAAAGGAAAAAAAAGCACCTTTTGAAATAATTATGACTTGGTTTACAGAGAATGTTCATAGACATCCTTTAACACCTTCCCAGGGTCTTTCTGATAAGCAAAACCAATGGAGGAAGCAGAATTCACTTAATGACCTGTAAAATCGGGCACAGCTCACTTAACAACCACACTTAACAATGGAAATTCAAGCCCCAATTATGGTCTTAAGGAGATGACTACGTGTAAACCAGGGGAGGCATTCGCAGTTCATAAATTCCAAGTTCCAAAGCATAGTTTGGCTCACTGTGCATGACCCAAAAGAGAAAAGTTAAATTGCCACAAGATAATTTCCTTCATCTACTTGGGAGAACAGGAAACAGAGCCACTACATACATATGCCAACAGGAGATTTCAAGTGAAAGAAGTGCTAAAACTTTATTTTTTTATTTTTTTTTGCAACACAGGTGATTCCAAGTAATGGTCTAAGCAAACTCCTAACTATTTACAGGTGTCTGTGGATTTCTCCTCATTTAAGTCAGTCACTCCCCTGATGCAATAGATGTTGTCTTCTGAAGTCCAGGTGTGATTTTGGCAGGAAACCTCAAAATAATACTTCCAAATCAACCCCCTACCCTCCACCGTTATATGACGTGAGAAGAAAGACATGGAGATTTAAAGAATGCCTTACATTTCCCAGTGGTCCTTTCCTTCTTCAACAAACATACATATTTCAATCATCCAACAATCATGTGATTTTACAAAAAAATTCATTAGAAGAGCTTCTGAAAGCTCTTTTTTAAAACAATAAAATAAAAAGATGTCTAAAATGGAAGTCCCTCTGGATCATAAGGTCTTCTGTGTGGTGTTGGGCAGGAATGATCTCCAATCCGGAGGGCATTTGGCTTGAAAGATGGCAGACAAATTCCCAAGATGTCAGTGGCACATCCGCGAAGTCATGTCCTTCTGTCAAAAGAGAAAACCCTTAAATGTCACTTAGAAATCACATAAAATAAATACATTAGAAATCACATTTTCTAAAAAATAAATAAAAAAAAAGTTATTACAGGTAGTCCTCGACTTATAAGATTGAGCCCAAAATTTCTGTTGCTAAGTGAGACCATTGTTAAAGTGAGTTTTGCCCCATTTTATCTTGTTTTGCCACAGTTCTTAAGTGAATCCCTGAAGTTTTTAAGTTAGTAAGAGGGTTGTTAAATGAATCTGGCTTCCCCACAAATTTTGCTTGTCAGATGGTCGCAAAAGGGGATCACTGCAACTATCATAAATATGAGTTCATTGCCAAGCGTCTGAATTTTGATCATGTGACCATGGAGATGCTGCAATGCTTGCAAGTGTGGAAAACGGTCGTAAGTCACTTTTTTCAGTGCTGCTATAACTTCAGATGGTCACTAAATGAACCACTGTAAATCCGAGAACTACCTGTATATTAAAGTAGCCCATGAATTATGACTGGTCACTTAATGACTATTCAAAGCTCTGATAGCCGTTCCTAGGGACACTTATGACCCCATTTTGAAATTTTAATGGCCGCCTCCCCTCCCAGGTCATGTGACTCCACTCTGGGCACTCTGCCAAGTCACAAGATCACATTTTACAGCAGTGTAGCCAAAAAGCTGCATTTACTTCTGGTTTTCAGCAAAGCCAGCCCATAGGAACCACTGGTTTGCTTAATGACCACCACACAAACACAAAAAAAAGGTCATTAAACCAGGTAGGACACATGGATAACCTGATTTACAAGCATCTAAGTTATGACAATGATAGGCAGGCTTCATTATGGTTGTAACTTGATGACTGCTTGTAATTCAAGGAAGTGTGAAGTGCTCTCTGAGTCTGGTTGCTTTCTTGCTGACACTTCATCTAATCTAGGTTTTATATGTGTGTGTGCGTATGTATGTATGTATGTATGTATGTATGTATGTATGTATGTATGTGTGTATATATATATATATATATATAATATATATATATATATATATTATATATATATATATATATATATATATATATTTTTTTTTTAAGCTCTCGCGGGTACTTACATTTGTGCTGTTAGCCTTCCTTCGGGTATTATCTCATTGTAGTTTGTTAAAGTTGTAGCTATTGTGTTCTGTTAAAGTTGTAGCACGTTTCAGCAGAATCTCATCTGCCATCATCAGGCTTCTGAATGGAAGTGTGTCTATATATATATATATATGCTGTTCAGCTTCCTTCGGGTATTATCCCCGTCATTGTGTGGCTTTCAAAGTTGTGGCAACGTACAGCAGAATCCGTTGCTCAACTTTTAAAAGACTACAAATGACGTGGGATATACCCGAAGAAACTGCAAGCACAAATGTAAGTACCCGTGAAACTTAAAACACACACACACACATATATATATATGCATGCTATTCAGCTTCCTTTCGGGTATTATCCCACGTCATTGTGGTGCTTTTAAAGTTGTAGAACGTTTCAGCGATTCATCTGCATCATCAGGCTTGTATTAATTTGTATGTGGTCAGGGGTTACAGCGTTGGTTTTAAATTTGAGGCTAGATTTATCCTGATTGTTTGGGAGTCTTGGTCTGTGTTTATTGGACTTGGAGTTTGTTTGATTGGTGTTTTCGGTTTCTTCTGTCTTTTTGTGGTTTGATTGGCTGGCACAACTCTGTTCTGTGTTGGAGTTTTCAGTGCAGCTTGGCTTCGTGTGAAAGGACGGCTGCTATTCATCAGCAAGCTAGGTTTCACCTGGGTGCCTGGTGGGGCGGTGTTTGAGCTGGAGGAATCAGAGGGAGTCTGTTTGTGCTCAGGTGTTTGTCTGGCTTGTGGTGTGGAGATCTTTCTATTTGAGAGTGCAGGTTTTCCAAATGATTGACAGTCTGGTGGAATATCTCTTCTATCATGGCTTTCAGGATTTTTTCAATCTCTATGGCTTCTCTGATGATTCTGTGGCTGGGGTTTTCTATAGTGGCTAGGGTTTTAGTGCCATTGAGTTGATGTTGTGACCTGTGGTTTTCATGTGTTGGACTAGGTGAGGAGGTGTGTTCCAGCTTTTTTATTGGCATTTTTGTGTTCATCCAGGCGGGTACTTCTTCTATTGGTCTGTCCAATGTATGTGGCGGGCATGATGCACAGGGAACTTCGTATATGCCTTGGTTTTCCAGGTCATTTTGTCTTTGGGGTTTTTAAGGATGATGCTTTTTTTTGTCTCTTTTGAAGGCAGTCTTGATGTGATGCCTGTGTAGTATCTTACTGATTTTGTCTGTAGTACCTCTTTTTTAGGGCAGGACAGCTGTTCTAGGTCTGTTGATCTTCTAGGTCTCTGTTATGTCTTGGTGTGTTTTTGTGGATCAAGCTGGTGATTTGTTTTGTGGAAGCCAGCATTGGCTGTCAATACTTTAGTCAGGGTGCATAGTTCAGTCTTAAAATGTGTCTTGTCTGCCAGGCGTTTGGTTCTGGTAATTAGTGTTTTAGCCACGGAATTCATCTGTGCTGGGTGGTGGTGGGATTGGGCATTGAGGTAGCGGTTGGTGTGTGTTTTCTTCTGGTATATATATATGTTTTCTTTTCACAGGTACTTACATGTATAGTATTCAGCTTTGTTCGGGTATTTTCCCACGTCATCAAAAAAATGCACAATTTTAAAAGCACAACTACGATGACGTGGGAAAATACCCGAACAAAGCTGAATACCACATATATATACATATGTGTGTATGTGTGTTTTCTTATGTTTTCGTGGGTATTTATATGCATGGTATTTTGGTTTCTTTGGGTATTTTCCCACGTCTTAATATTTGTGCTTTTATTATAGCGATGTTTCGGCAGAATCTCATCTGCCATCCTCAAGCTTGTGTATTGGGTTTGTCTGTTTAATCTTGGGTGTCAGGCTTAGTAGCTGTTTTTTGTTAAGCTGCTAAGCCTGACACACAAGATTAAAAAGACAAACACAATACAGAAGCCTGAGGATGGCAGATGAGATTCTGCCAAAACGTTGCTACAACTTTAAAAGCACAACTATAATGACGTGGGAAAATACC
>BHFT01023807.1:0-37339 GCA_004320025.1 Laticauda laticaudata | reverse complement strand
CTGTATGGAGAAGTGATAACCCAGGATCATGCTATTCTCAAAAAAAGATGTTTTATTTGTATTTTGTGAAAACCCAAATAAAATTTATATTAAAAAAAATTCCAGAAAAAATGTTCTGATTTCAGTTAAATATTAATTTTTAAAAATTATTTGTTTCATTGCATGTGTTTGAATCCAAAATGAGCTTGAATCCAAACACTTTACCAAGGCATGATAAAATGATCCTTTGTGTTGTCTATATTTTTAGCATAAATTTGAAGTACCTTTATACATTGTAGACAATTTGCCTGTGGTTATTACCAATAGTACTTATCTTAGGAAATTTATGTTTTAAATTATAATATAAATTTCACTTATCTTAACCATTCACTTTTATATCAATATGTTATGTCCAAAGTTCTTAGCCCATTTTATCATACATTCTTTTACTACTCTTCTTCTGTTTTAAATTTTGATAATGGCTTATACATTTTATTAATTATATGTTCATAATTTATGCACAATTCAATTTCAACTTCTGTTTTCTCCTGCTCAGTTCCAAATATCTTATTATGTACATTAAATCTTTCTCTTAACTGCATATAAAAAAACTGCTGAAAACTAAATCCCTCTGCAGCCAGCTGTTATTTCAATTTCATCTTATATTCTCCATGATCTTGTTCTATAAACTCTCAATAGATTAACCATTTGCCTTTGTCTATTTTTTCTTTCCTGTAAAGTGCTTCTTGTACTGAGACCCATAAAGGCACTTTTGGATGGAGTCTGGGTTTATATCTACAGGTAGGCCACAATTGGGACTTGAATTTCTGTTGCAAATCTCAGTGAGAAGTTGAGTTGAACTCAATTTTATGACACTGGTTGTTAAATGAATTACATGTTTGTAAAGCAAATCCATGGGGCCATGATGTCTCAGTGGTTAAAGACATCGAGGTTATCAATTGGAAAGGTGACAGCCTGGGTTTGAGACCACAAACACTGCACAATGGGGTGAACCTCTGTTACTTTCCCACTTAGCAGTTTGAAAGAATGCAAATGTGATTATATAAATATTATAACTTCAAAATATTATATAAATAGATACCACTTTGGTGGGAAGGTAACAGTGTTCCATGCAGCTTGACATATAGTTGTGATGGCTATGTGACCACAAAAATGTCTTTGGACAATGCTGACTTCCTCAATTAAAACACAGGGATAAGCATCAACCCCTAGAGAATCGATAGGATAGGGGAAATCTTTACCTTAAACAAATCCAGCTTCTTCAAGGGTCTTTTTGTTGCCTGAAATTGGCAAAAAAGTAACAAATTGTGACCTTTTCTTGGCTATGGATGCTGAAACTGGTCATAACTATGAGCCAGATGCCAGGCACTAAAATTGTGATCTCATGACAAGGGTGGTGATGTAGTAAAGTACAAGTCATAAGTCACTTTTTCCAAGGCCATCATAATGAACTACTATTAAAAGACTACCTGTATTTTGTATTTTCAGTATGGTGCTGCTAATATGATGATTCATACAATCTACCAGTAGAAGAGACATCTCACAAAAACTGATCTATTATAACCAGATAGCAACACCATAGTACACAAACCAACTAAAGACTTCCAAAGCATCTTGAGAAAACCAAAAGACCTTGGAGACCAAAAAGGCTAGAAAGTGGCAGATAACCATGAGTTCTAGTCCACCTTAGCTCGAAAAGCAAGCTGAGTAACCTTGGCTTGTCACTGTCTCTCAGGCTAGAGTTCTTGTTGCAGGGACAATAGGAGAGGAAAGTGTATCCATATTCACTATATTGAGTTATTTGTAAAAGTAATAAAGGTGGGATACAAACAAATGAACAAATGAAAATACAGGAGGAACCTACAGCATAAAGTGCCAGGATTGTAATTGCCATTATGTATGACAGATAGACATGCATCCCTGAACACCAATTAGTAATCAGAAGACATGATGAAAATTCCTTAATTTCACAACATGTGGAAGGACTCAACCATAGTTTCAACTTGGAAATAGTTGAGCATCTTATCACAAGCTAAAACCCAAAATGTGTTTTTCTCCATACTTACTTTCTTCTCCCCTTTCCTTTTTTCCCTTTCTAAATCTGCCTTGAGAATTAATTTATTTTAATAGCTTATTGAGTAGAACTTTCCTTGCTTTTTACTCTTGTATAGTTTTTATAATATGAAGAATAAGAACTACTTGAACAATTGGACTGTGCAGTGCTTCAGTTATGATACAGTAAATATTTGGCATTTATTGTTGAGAATAAGAGTTTCTGAACAAAATATGAGGAATATTTTCAATGGCTGGAGTGCAAATGCAGACTCTTTCATAATATGGCAAATGGCAGAAGCATCCATATTTGGCTGTGGAATTCAACAACTCAAATCTTCTTGTAGAATAGGCTATTTTAAAAATTGTGTCAGACTTATTGGCAGGTATTTTTCAGGTTGAAAAGTAGCTTTATTTTTAAATAAAGTCAGCTTAAGGATCTTAAGTCAACTTAAGGATCTTTTTTTAGCCAATAATTCCATGTCACTTTGAGCACTAATATCTAGGACTCTCAGTTTACAAATCTACTCTTGAGACTAGAATTTGGGTAGAAAACCCATGTTGTGAAATCACTTTGGAAACTTGTCCTAAGGAGTTTGGCTGGCCCAAACTGTACACTGTTAAGTGTACTTTGGGAAGTCTGTCAGAGTCCATTGAATGGATCCTTTGACAGTATGTGAAAACTTTAAAAATAAAATGACTTTCTAAGGAATGGATACATGTTTCCTCTCTGACCACCAAAGCAGATGTGTTCTTATCAGTTCCCAGTATGCATCTTAAAAAATGGGTCTGAAGGTACATTGTAAGCTATTGTATTCTATGCCATATCATTAAACCGAGTGAAGAGTATTTATTGGCATGCTGTGAATATTGAACTTTAAAGTCCTAAGATTTAAGTCTCATCATCAATCAGTTCTTCTTGTAAACAGTTTCTGTAAACTTTAACTTAAAATCAAAATCAGTGGTTATAAAGAAATCCTAGCAGAGTAGACATTTGTTAAAAAAAGGCTTTGTGAAGAATGTTCTTTTATAGATGAATATGTAGAACCCTTGACATGAAACTGGCCTACAGCCCATATATTTTAGTTGTTGAGACTATAATCCTGTACATGACATTTAAGCGATTGTGTAATATGTTCCTTCATGTCTGAAAATCACCAGACAATCTTTGGAAAAACTGAAAAGTGTGTTATACTATTGGCTATGCAGGTGAGCAATGCTTTGAAAAATTGGCACAATAAATACTGTTTACTGTAACTGGAATAGAAGAAACAATAAAGAGATTTCCAAAGAAGTGAGTCAAAACATGGAAAATGCATTTTCTGAAATAAAAATGCCCCCAAGACACTTGTTTTCCAATTTGGTGATTTGGTGATTGAATTTTTAAAACAGATAATTGTCTTCATTCTAACAAATTTGAACATTATATTTCACATTTTTATATATTGGGTCTAATTTTTACAGCTGGTTAAATAACTTGATACATTTACTCTGCCAATGTTCGCCATGTCAGAAAAGTGAAAAGTGGCTTGCTGCACAAAAATAGTAAAATAATGCGTTCAAATTTATAAGAAGATATTACTTTGTATTATGTGGAAGTTGTGTCAAGTTCTGTTTTATGAAACATACATTTTGACCAGAGTGCCGAAATTTTTACATGCAAGTGTATGTACAATGTTTAACCCAATTGCCTTTCACTACAACGGTCTTTATTTTATAAATGATGCCCATTTTTCACAAAGCTCCAGAAAACTATTTGCTGTTGACAGCTGCTAAGTTAATTCCCTAATTCATTTCCCAGATCATATGGTGCAACTTTGTGATGGTGTGTTGGAGTAGATATTTAGGCATTAACGACTTCAAAAGTGCAAGATAGCTTTCTTCAGTGAATTATTGCTGTGAAAATTTGTCTATCCCTTCCATGCCTATTTACCAAAGATAAAAGAAATATGTGAACTGTCACTTAACTGATCTTGACTAAGAAAGCCAAATGGAATTGTACGCAATTGTTATTTAGATAAAAAACTATTAAAAAAATCATATGCTTGAATATCATGTTGAAAANGTGAACTGTCACTTAACTGATCCTGACTAAGAAAGCCAAATGGAATTGTACGCAATTGTTATTTAGATAAAAAACTATAAAAAAAATCATATGCTTGAATATCATGTTGAAAAGTCATCTTAGAAGACTGTAATTGTACACGACTTTCATATTTCTTTACCAAGAAAGGAATATGGACATGTCCATGAAATAATCAGGAAATGAGCTTGATTTGGCAGTGAATTTGTTCTAAACATTATACAATATCTGTAGTTTACTGATAATAACTATCAGATATTGGAAATAAACACAACATATAACAAAAGATTTTAACTTCATTGAACTAGTTATGAGCTAGATGCTATTATAGTGTGTATATATATCATTATTTTCATAAAACAAAGAAGTTACATAGGGATGGAAATAGTGACATTTGTGCCTGCCTGCTTGCCTGCTTTTTTAAAAAAAAATATTATTATTTTCAGGGAAAATTTGACTCTGTTCAGATTGAGAGATGGCTAACTGAAAATATATTTTTTTTTACAAAAAGATTAGATTTGGCCTGCAACTTGTTGGTTTAATATCCTTTTGGGGTTAAGTTTTTAAAAGAGGAGAGAATACCACAGCTTGTTCTTTTTGTTAGGAAGTGGAACTGGTTTTTATGATGACAGATTGAGATAAATGGCATTTTCAGTGCATGAGACAAAATTTCCCACTATGTTTCCTATGTGGATTTGTTTCAATGTTTTCAAAATGCATTTAAAAGTCACTTGCTTGATAACATTTTCTGCAATATTGGTATCTGATAATGTTCAGCACTGAATACAGGTAGTCCTTGACTTACAACGGTTTGTTTAGTGAGTGTTCAAAGTTATAATCATCCTCTTTTAATGATCCCAGAATCCCTCGTGGGTTAGAATCTGGGCAATGGAGCTGAATGTTTGCTGGCCGGATGCCTTTCCTGTTGCCAATGTGGAGTTTTATTCTGCAGATATCTTCCCATTTTGTGCCTAGAGAGAGAAATATCTGTCTCTACCTAGGATAGAACTCACAGCCTCCTGATTGTAAGGCGAGAGTTCCACCTCTAGGCCACTGCACCACCCACTGTTCAATGGCATAAATAAAAGTAACATGCCTATTTTTCATACTTACAACTGTGGCAGCATCTCCATGGTCATGTGACCAAAATTCAGATGCTTGGCAATTGTTTCATTTTTATGACAGCTGTAGTCCTGGAGTAATGTGATAACCATTTATGACCTGCTGACAAACAAAGTCAATGGAGAATCCAGATTCACTTAACAACTGTGTTACTAACTGAACAACTGCGTGATTCACTTAACAACTGTGGCAAGAGAGCTAAACTGGGGAAAATTCACTTAACAACTGTCTCATTTAGCAACATAAATTTTGGGCTCAATTATGGTCCTAAGTCAAGGACACGTGGCTTACTCTTGTGACTTTATGATGAAAAAAAAGGACTTAGAACAGCGGTGAGCTTAAATTTTTTTACTTCCGGTTCTGTGGGAATGGCTTGGTGGGCATGACAGGGAAAGGATACTGTAAAACCTCCAGTCAGAGGTGGTATTTGTAGGTTCTCCAAACTACTCAAAATTTCCTCTACCGGTTCTCCAGAAGTGGTCAGAACCTTATGAATACCATCTCTGACTTAGAAGCTGGCCCTGATTTTCTATTGTTTGCTGTGTCTGGAATCTTCAGCTAATTCTGACTTTTGTGCTGATAAAAACATGGAACATTCAAGCCATTTTGTGTTATATTTTATTGGCACTAAGCAAATTCAAACCATCCAAATGGTAAAAACAAATACACAAACAAAAAAACCACCCCAAATTTGAAAAAGTATTAGGCATCAAAAGTGTCCCAGTGCAATTAAAATATTCTGTACTGTCTTCACAACTTATGACATTGTTAATTCACAGGATCAGTTGCAAAATCATAGTTTAGGAAGAATATTTCTGTATTTTTCTATCAATAAGCTAAAATGTAAGTGAAGCAGAAATTGTAGCTGCTTTTGCAGCACTAGCCTTGCTTCCTCCAATAAAGCTGAAGACTGACTCTATGTAAACAAAATGGAAAGAAGCTGAGAGTGTAGCAAAAACAGTGATTTCAGTTAAGAAGTAATTATATTCAAATGGAAGAAGGAGGATGATAACAACAACAACAACAACAACAGCAGATTTTACATTTAAGGATTCGTGCTTTACAAGACCTGCTATATTAATGCTCCCCATGGGACTCCTCTTCAAAAATGCAATGCACAGGTGGCCTCTGCAACTTATAGACAAGGTAAATGAACAGGAAAAATAAGAACCATGAGTCTTAACACCACATCTGATGCAGCTGGCTTGGTTGCCCAAGAGGTAGGCATATCTTTTATATGAATAAGTCTGTTTCTAAGAGCAACATAATTTTTTGTCCTTCCCCAAAAAATTGAAAAACACATTTTCTTTTACTGGCTTTTCTAATGGACATACCAAGGCATGCTCCTGGAATCACTTTGTCAAGCCCCAAAATGAACAATATATCCACTGTAATTTATATGGCCATGGAATTCTTTTTTGTGAACATAAGTTGAAGGCAGGCCTTGGTTTGAAAATTGTAGGAAACAAGCAATTGCTGGACAGTTGGCCATTAAAAGACTAACATAAAACCAAACACAAATAACTATTTTATACTTTTCACATTTTTATGAGCTAATATGTACAAAGAACTTGTGAAAAGTTCCTTTATGTCTATGATTTTTGGAAGTAGTGTAAGACTGTAGCCCTCTGTCCTTTCGGTTCCTATTCATCTTCTAATTTTAAGTAAAATAGCCATTTTATGCTGGGGTTTTTTTAATGTTGTGATTAAAAAAAATTTGAATGTCATGGTTATATTTGCATTTTAAAAATCTAAAATATTATTAAGAATATTGTTTTACAATTAAAGTTTGTATATACGTAAAAGCTGAACGAAATATCAATTCTAATTAAACTGTTAGAATGGGATTTTCATGCCTTTACTGATGGCTTTTTAAAACATTTTTAATTTTTATTCTCCTGCTTAAGAAAATATCTTATTGAGTATGGAAAAGGGATGAAGAGTATGCCTCAGATAGAAATTATAAATTTCTGTTAAAAACATATTGAATGGGTTTCATCTACTCTGTCCTGTTATTCATTTCTATTACATTTCAAGCTCCACACATCGGTCTTTGGAAAATACGTACTACACATCAGACAGTACATTTATGTCTCTACCACAGGAGGTCACTCAATAGCAATGCTATTTCTAAATTTTTAACATTTCTAAATTGTTGCACAATGGAAGACCATAGATTCTCTAGAAAAGATTTTGAAACCATATTGGGAGGAAAAAAAGAATCCATACAGACATACCCTAACCATGGCTCAAATGTGCCCTGCCACAATCTATTTTTAGCACTATTTTCCATGATATTGTAATAGGACTAAAATAATGAGATTGCATCATGCCACAAATTCCACCCCTTTGATATTTCTGCATGTCATATAGTGATGCATGTAAACAAAGGGATGGAGCTTGTTTTATTCATAAACTTTTATCAGTGTGCTCACCCTGGTTTTCTCCATTCCCTCATCCCCAAGGTATCTCTCACAGATTCTATCCATCCAGCCACCCAAAATGAAGGAAAGCATTCCTGTTCTCGAACTTTATTTCTTTGGTTTACCTATCAACATTTGAAGTCCTGATAGAAATTTCCAAGATCAGCATAATACTCTCCTAAACCCAGCAATATTTTACATATACCATCACTGCCATATGTATCAAGAACAAGTGATTTCTTTTTAAGGACAAATTGGACTTGTTATTTGCCTTTCTTTTATGCCTTTTCAGTTTAATGTTTCACTTTCTGATTAAAGAAAAGCTCGGCAGGTAGAGGTGAATGGATGGTTTTAGAGACTTTTTCCTTGTTTTCCTGGATAGCAGGTTTTCTCCACATCTCCCCTCAACTTCTGAATTTTTCACTTTGAACTATAGGGAGGAGGATATATATACTTTGTATATATACATCCTTTTTTCAAATTCCTTTCTTATGGGGGACATGATGGCTGAGCAGTTAAGATGCTGGGCTGGTTGGCTAGAAAAGCTGGCAGCCCAGGTTCAAGAATCAAGCATCATGCATCAGGGTGATCTCCCATTACTTTTCCCAGATCCTGCCAACCTAGAAGTTCAAAAGTGTGTAAATAAGAGTAGATAAATAGGTACCACTTCAGTGGGAAGGGTACAGCTCTCTGTGATGTCATGCTGGCCACATGATTGTGGAAACATCTTTATACAGCACTTGCTCATTGACCTTGAAACAGAAATGAGCATCACCCTCTATAATTGGTAACGACTAGCTGTAGGGACTTCTTTTTCATAGATTCTGATGAGTTTTAAGTTCTTTTAAATTGCTTGGCTTGATTGAAACTCCCTGCATATTCCTGACTTGGGCTCTTTTCTTCCTGCCTACCACTCCAATAAATTATTCCTATTATTTATAAAAACATCATGGGATTCTTATTATTCTTGGAAAAGCCAAGAATAAAATAATGAGAAATGTAGAGTTCTGGACAGAGACATAAATGTTACTCTTTGCTATTTCTTATTTTGTTTGTTTCAAAAGTACAATTCATTTACATTTTAACAGTACTGTGTCAAGCATTACATATATTTACAATTCTTTTGCATATCAAGCCTTGTTTCTCTTTTGTAAACCTATATACAACATCTCCCTTTACCTTTCGGTTTCCTCATAAGCCTATCCATCTAGGCACAATCAAGTATTTTGTTTATTACCATGTTCTTGGAGGGTTCCTCATCTACTTTCCAGCTCTAGGCATAAGCAATTCTTGCCGCTATTATTATGTGTTGTATGACGTATTGGATATGCTTCTTTAAATTTCCTTTAATCATCTCCAATAAAAATGTTTCTGGCTTAAATCCAATATCATACCCTGTAATTTCTTGTATCCATTTCCTCAATTTTTCCCAGTATTTTTTTAGCTTTGGGGCATTGCCACCACACATGATAGTATGTTCCATCTGTGAGTTTACATTTCCAGCAATGCGGTTTCATATTCAGATATATTCTTGCCAATCTCACTGGTGTCAAATGCCATCTATAAAACATCTTGATTAGATTTTCTTTATATGCTGTTGATAATGTTAATTTGCAGTTCCTGATCAGAGTGTACACATTGGACAAAGCAAGAGAATTTTGTGATCAAATAGTATGGGAGGAAGAAGAGAGTAGCAGTAGGGAAGAATTAGAACCTAGGAGACAGGAAGATCAGCTACAAGAGACAAGAGAGGTAGAGGAAGAAGAAAATAGTAAGGAAGGACAGGAACAAAAAGGAAGAGAGGGAAGAGAATTAAGGACAAGACCACAAAGGGACACTAGAATAAATAGAAGACAGAGGCTAAATTATCAACAAGTCAACGGATAAAGAAATTTGGCTAATATCTATAAATATAAGTGGGCTAAACTCCCTAGCTAAAAGAAAACAAATACTTAAAAGATTGGTCAAAGAAAAATTAGATATTGTTTGCCTACAGGAGGTGCATATAAAAGATCAGCACAGGAATTGTTTAGAATATCCCAGGATAGGAAAGTTATATACTGCTCTAGCAAAAAATAAACAAAGATGGATAGCAGTTTACATAAATACAAGTTTAGAAGCGAAACTAAAATATACAGATTTGAATGGAAGGATCCTGATAATTAAATTACTGATTGGACAAAATACATTGTTAGTAATTTATGCCCCAATGAAATCAAAAAGAATTTTATTAGACACCACATGAAACAATTGTAGAAATAGAATATGATAATATATGTGTCGTAGGAGATTATAATGCAGTGTTAACCTGAGGAAAGATTACATAGGTAAATTGGCAAAAAAGAAAAGGAAAACACTACCAACCACATTTTTTGAAATGACGCGGGAATTAAATTTGGTGGATCAATGGAGGAAGATAAATCCTAAAAGATGGGAATACACTTTTTACTCAAACCCACACAAATCATGGTCCCATCTGGACATGGCTTGGATAAACGGAGAATTAGGAAACGAGGTGGATAAGATAGAAATCATGGCGAATACATGAGTGGACCACAACCCATTAACAATAATTTGGAAAGGATACAAAAAAAGTGAGACAATGGATATTAAGTTCCCAAATTTTAAATGAAAAATAATATATTTTGAGGATAAAAATGGAAATGGAGATGTTCTTTGAGGAACATTTAAATCAACATACTTCACTTCATTTTTTTTTACTCGGTATTTGAGAAAAACTTATCTCTGACCTCCTTTCTTCCAAGCATCCATTTTGTCATTTTCTAGCCTCTCATCTAATATACCCACCAGAACTGTCATTGTGCTTCTGACTCATTGCTTAGCCATAAAATTGTTTAGCCAGTGCCAGTTTTACCCTTTTGATATAAAGCTAAAATGAGATACTCGTGAAATGATGGGATCATCACTCCCCAAGCAATCCCGGTTGTGAGATTATTTCAGTTATGCACAAAATCATTAAGTAGTTGCACAAAACTACTATCAGGGCAACCCCACAGAAGGAGGCAGTATACAGATTGGCAGTTAACTCATGGTGGCATTGTATTTTGCTGACTCATAAATAGGAAGATAGCCCTTTAACTCAATAGTGGGTATCAGCCATTAGGTCTTCATATTGGTAGCTGAAAACTGGCTGCCTATTAACCATTCTGCTTTTAGTCAAGGGCAATGATGCAACCAGAGGGCTAAAGTAGTACCTTGTACTTTTCCTGAACAATCCAGGCTTTGCAGGTGAAGAAAGAAAGATGAAAGTGTAGATGAAAGCTTTGCCTCTGTAGCTAATTTGCTGTGGGAACATCAAAGATTCCAACTCTTTCTTATTCCTTGAACACATTTATTTATTAATTGCTCCTGACCAACTCTGGGTGGCACATAAAACAAAACAAACATGAAACAAACAAACAAACAAACATAACAAAAGGAAATCTATACAGTCCAAACAAAATCAAAATGGGGTCTGCCACTGAGCTGGTGTTTTTACTCTTATTGTGCATGAAGGAAGAATGGGGAAAGAAGGAATACTGGCAAAAGATCAGCCATCTCCATCTTGAATTCTGTCTGCATGACCTCACTCCTCCAGCTTCATGGTCTACTATGGTCTGTTCTCTGCTGATGTGTAAAGTTGTCCTGTTGATTTTTTTAAAAAAATAACATGGTATATTTCATTTTGGTGTTTTTCACTATTCTGAGCAGATTAGTTATGAAGCTGAAGTTAATCTTTGACAAAATAATTTGACAACACATTTCAATAGTGTAGCTTGTATCAAATCTTCACCAGGTTCAGTTCAAATTCCATAGAATAACAGAATAACAGAATTGGAAAGGACTTTGGAGGTCTTCTAGTCCAACTCACTCCTCCTCAGGCAGGAAACCCAATACCATTTCAGACAAATGGTTATCCAATCTCTTCCAGGATTGAAGCATTACAACTTCTGGAGGCAAGTTGTTCCACTGATTAATTGTCCTAACTGACAGGAAATTTATCCTTACTCTAGGTTGTTTCTTTTCTTGATTAGTTTCTATCCACTGCTTCTTGTCCTACCTTCAGGTGTTTAGAGAATAGTTTGACTACCCTTTTGTGACAACTTCTGAGATATAGGAACACTGCTATCATGTCACCTATATACATTTTCATTAAACTAGACATACCCAATTCCAGTAGTCATTCTTCAAATGTTTTAGCCTCCAGTCCCCTAATCATCTTTGTTGCTCTTTTCTGCCTTCTTTCTAGAGTCTCAACATCTTTTTTACATCATGGTGCCTGAAACTGCATGCAGTATTTCAAGTGTGGTCTTACCAACACATTATAAAATGATATTCATTTGAGTCCACTTCTCTTTCATAAATGTGTTGAACATAATATGGCTCTTTGCTTCTTTGGCTAAGGTCAAATGTGTGCCTATCTCACAGAATTTTTGTGATCATAAATAAAAGCAAATATTGGGAAATAGAAAAGAACCATGTATATTATTACAGCATTTACAGTTTTCCTTTAAACTGCATAAACTCACTGCTCTGATGATCACAGAATGAGGTCATGATAACAGATTATACAAAGTCTGTGGCAAAATAAATAAATAAAATACTCTTGCCTCAAATTTCTGATTTGTTTGTTGATTTGCTAACACTGTCTTTGATGGCTTATTAAATAGATGGGCCAGCAATTTATTAGGTGTTTCCTCAACTTTTAACTGCACTCTGCCTTTGCAGGGAAGCAAGCCATGTCTGTGGTGTGGAAGATGAGTCTGATGAGAGCCATGTGTTCTAAGTCCTCATTTTTCATAACAGCCATCATTTACAGATGTATGACCCTCTTTGCCTGGTTATAGAGAAGGGGTGGGGAAATGGGAAAGCAGATAATGCACAGGGTTCAGTAGAAGGAACTCTGCTAGTGGTCAGATACACAAATCATGTCAAGCAAACCAGACGGGGCAAAAAGAGCATTGCATCCTTCTTCAGAAGACAATAACAGATAGGACAGAGAAAGATGGAGTCTGAGCTGATTAGGAAAACAGGAATGGTTAATGGATAACAGCAATGTGGCGCCAAGTAGTTCATTCCATGTCATAAAGATATGAGAGGCAGCATGAATAGAGAGCAGGTAAAAGGTCTTTGAAACTCATCCAATCGTTGCATATGATGCATTATATTCTCAGTGTTTCTAACTGAAGTAGATACAGATTATGGAAATTAAGATATTGTTCTCTTTGGTTGTTGTTATTATTTTGTACTGGTCTCACAAACAAGGGTAGAATGATCATTTGGCTTCTGATAAAAGATAGGTTCTAATGGCCACATTTGTCACCAGTTAACAGTAGTTCTTCATTATATTTAAAAGTTGGAAGTTGCATTCCCTGAAATCAAAATATTCAAGATTTTTTTCTCCCCACGCTAGAGGCAGTCTTCAAATTCTTCAAAGTCTTCAAAAATTGTGAAAATTTACCCAAGATTCCTCCTTTTGATAAAATCACCTAAAATGGATGGGAGGACTCCATGCATTCTACCTTAAGATGTGCCTGTGAGAATAAATGCAAGATTTCAGTCAGCGGCATTCAGGGTGGAGATCAGTTTTTGCAAGATAGAGGGACTGAGAATCATGATGCAAACTTCACTCTTTTTGGCACACAAACATAAAATGCCCATTTATCTCTCTCTTCTCTCTCAGACTTCTATATCTTGATACCTTCTAGGGATATTGCAACTCCCAGAATACCTAGCCAACCTCAATCAACACTTCTCTACCAGGTTTAAGAAAACTACTTTGGAAAACACCTTTTTCCTTTTGAACATTGGAATGAAGCAATTGTCTGCTTAGGACATTAGTACTTCCAGGCTGACTTCTTGTGTGTATGGAACCAAACCTTTTTGAAGAGCATGAATAGATGATATCAGCTTCCACTGACCTGCAACCTATCATAATGTAACTTCTATCTGTGTTTTTCTTGTCTGTGTTGAAAGTGGTGTTTTACAGTTTGGGTCAACTCAAGCATTAATGTTAGATTTGTCTTCTGTAAATTACCTTTTTCTAGGCAACTCTGAATTTTGATTGGTGAAATGTCTCACATATGAGTCAATGGTTGCTGCTTTGCATCTCTCTATCACACTAATATCTGCTGCAGCTATTGATGAGAATCAGGAATCTTAGGAGCAGAGTGGTTATCAATTTCCTGTTGCTGGGCCCTCCCAACTTTCTGTTTCAATAAAAGAACTATAAGTAAACTTTATATGAATCTATCATCTATCTATCTGTCTGTCTGTCTGTCTGTCTGTCTGTCTGTCTGTCTGTCTGTCTGTCTGTCTGTCTATCTATCTATCTATCTATCTATCTATCTATCTATCTATCTATCTATCTATCTATCCATCCATCAACTGATCTTTCAGTCCATGTGAGTGGATGACTGTATAAATCTACCAGGGTGACATCCTTCTACCTGAGCACCATTCTGATCTGAACTGGAAAAATGTAATATAGGGATGTTTATTTTTAAATTTGTTGTTCTACCACAAAACAATTTTGAGTTTGCTTTGACTCTACATACATATTTATACACATACACATATACAAATTTATACTCATGCACACATACATATGACTAAATAAAATCCACCATAAGATACATATCAATAAGCCACCCCCAGGAAGTAACTGACTGGTAACTTGGAAAGGGAAATGGGAAAGGCATAGCAATAGAAAAATAGTCTAATGGGTGGATGGGGGGTATGGACAACTAAATTTCTTGCAAGCTGCTGCAAAATTGTTCGGCTTTTCTTAATCTAGCTGATAGTTAAGTCATCTTGAATTATCCCAGACCACAAACAGGTACAATTGGTTGAAAGAGTTGTGAAGAAGTCTATTATTTAGCCCATCAACAATGGGCCCTGAAGCAGCTTTTTGGAATTAGACCCAATTGCTGCACAGCCATATTATTCACACTGCTGATCTCTCCCAAGATTCGCGTCCCAACTACAGTCCAAACTTCAAGACAACTTTAATATCTGATAAAGTTAAATATTGTGTATAACTTTTAATTTAACTTTAGAAAAAAAAATCTACCTTCATTCATCCAAAGTTTGTTTTCTTGACTCATTGTCCCAGAAAAGAGGATTTTGTTCTTCTATCCCATTCTAAGGGTTTCTCACATTACTTCTGATGAAAGAAATGACTCTTGCATAATCATTCAATGAGCCATGGTGGAGGGGGCTATTTTCTTTTTCTTCCCAACATATCTCACTCTGCAGCTTCCTGCTTGCCAAGGTTTCCACTTCTGAAAAAACACATTATATATTCTTTTTGGGTTAAAACCAAAAAGCGAGTGAGAACTGTGGACAATTAAAGAGAGGCACATAGAATAACAGAGAGGATGCTCAGAAAAAAACCTTTTGCCTAACCTATAGTGAGAGTTGAGGATACCATATTCTAATTATAACATGTAACCAAATTAATAAAAGCTAAAAAACAATTTCCCCATCAGAATGAATGAAGATGCTTTGGGGAAAAGTGCAAGAAAGGCTTGGCAGAACACTACTTGTTGCTTGTACATCTCATTTATTAAAGTTGTTACTATTTTCTTCATCCAGCCTCCAGTCTGTGGTGCAGATGGACTTGCCCCATATCTGAAATATGAGCCCCTCCACCACCCACAAAAGAGATGTCCCAATCCATCTGCCAGAGAATGGGTTTCAGACTAATATCAATATCAGGGCTTAAAATAGCATGAAGAGCTCATTAGAACTGATGCTTCTTGTTACTACAAGTTTTTTCTTTTATTTTAAAAGTATTTTATCCTGAAGATGCAGCTGGCTGGTTGTATTATTATTATTTTTAGTTTTTAAAAAATATTTATGGTTTTCTAAGGATAATCCGAAAAAATGTTTTTACAAAACAAATTAAACTGATAGGTACCCAATGAATGTCATGGCATGAATATCAAACCAAGCTTAGGTTTCTATTTCTATTGTATTTATTTTCTATGGCAGTTCAGTAAAATATTAATGGATTAATAGGTAGACTCCATATTGATTTTGCCAAACAAAACATAATGAGAAATATCAACATGTGAGGGTTCTGTTTCAAACTTAATTTATCTAAATAAAAACAAAAATAATCTCCATATTTTATGATTGTGCATCAAAATTATTCTATGAGTATTTTCAGCAACTGACTCTATAGCTATATGATAAATGATAAGTGATTATGTGTTGCTTTGATTACTTTCATAGAAGGTAAACACTTGCATAACATCTAACATCTGAAATAATACCAATTTGTCAATTATTTCAAAATTCAGACTGCACTTCAACAAAAAATATCAGTTTTAAGACAACAAATTGTAGGGAAACATGAAGATACTCTCTATGTGCATTGTTTACATCACCTTTCATAGAACTAAGATGTGTATTTTAAAAATAAATATCCCAGTTAATTAGATGGTTATAGAGAAAAAGAATGCAACTGAGAAAAGCACACAAACTATGGAAAGTATAAGTTTACTGAAATGACAGTAAGTTTTGGAGCACAACTCAAGAAATAGTTTTTTCTGATCAATGGATTTCAAAAATCTGCTTTGTAGATATGGAAAGTACTTAGATCTTTGCTTGACAAACAGATAAGGGGCAATAAATTGAGTTAAGATACCATATTGCAAACAAAATATTTCAGATTGCAGTTGCTCTTTATGTCTGTAAACACATCTCCCTCAGCATAGATGACAAAGCCTGTTCAGATTACTTACTACCATATTCAGTCATGGAATATTTTAGCAGGAAATATTTGGGCTCTAAGCCAAGGTCATCCAATCTCAGTAGCATCTTTGGTGTGGTCCCATC
This sequence comes from Laticauda laticaudata, assembly GCA_004320025.1. Taxonomy (NCBI): domain Eukaryota; kingdom Metazoa; phylum Chordata; class Lepidosauria; order Squamata; family Elapidae; genus Laticauda; species Laticauda laticaudata. Next base: position 20,815 of record BHFT01023807.1, on the reverse strand, counting down.
CGCAAGCAAACTAGAATCTATGGCAATAACACCATCTTTTCATGAAGGAGTTTACTGAAGAGAGTTCTTGGGATAAAGAACAGGGGTGACTGTAATGTCCTCTTCTGTTAATGGGCAATGCCAAGATTGCCTGAAAAACCTTTGCCTCACTGCACTGCTCTTTTCCATTTCCCTTCAACAATTTGGTGATAAATGGTTGTGGTAAAGGACAGAACCACCAACCTTGCACATTGTTCAGTGTCTTCCAGGGATCTGGTTTTGGGAGTGAGTTTAAGATACAAGCTGCTTTTTCTCATGATTTTGGAAAAATTCACCTGAAATAATGCAGAGCTTCTTAAATATTTCTTGTCTCCTGATTGAATAACCATGTGTTGTGATTCTTTAGATCACAGCTTCCTCAGAAGATGTAATGGCTGTAAGAGTGCTAGTGTGGTTAAACCTGGGTCCAATTAGATTAGTCCAAACATAAGGCAGTTTTGAAGAGATTCAAAAAGGTGCTGGAACAAGGTGTTGGAGTAGAAAACAATTTGCCCCATGACTTGCTTTATTTTTCCTAAGTTTTCTGTCTACAACTGAGTAATGCTGACACATTGCCAGTGTTAAAGAAAAAACCAGCTATCATACACTCAGCCTTGAAACAAGGAGTGCAGGAGTACTAATTAAGCCATTTCAGTTCATGCAAACTGCTTGTTAAAACTTTCTAAGTTACACATTCTTTTTTTGCTGTTTCACACTACATGCTTAAAACATATTTTTTGAAACATTTTTTTTATAAAACGTATAATGGACTGGATATAGGAAGATCAGGTTGGATGTATTGGATTTGTGCATGTCTAGTATTTGTTTAATTTAACAAGAACATCACTTTTCATACATAAAAAAATGTAGTCTCAAACATGTAAAAGAAGCTATGTTGGCTTTAGCTGTTTCATAGTACAATCCATTTCTTTTACCAAAAGACAGATCATTCTCTTGAAGAAATGTCAGTGTAAAAATTAAGTGAAGAGAAAAGCAAAGAAAGGTAGTGGAGAAATATGCATTTATTTTTGTTCTTTCTTTGTTTATTGTTCCACTAGGGTATTTTACGTATAATATAATATGTAACTGAAAGGATAGTGCTAAAGGCTCTAATAAAATAAAGTAGGTTTCAAGGATTGAAGGAAGAGATGATTCATATAGTTCAACATGATTTTAATCAGGTTAATCACATATATTGCATATGTGATTGGGTAGTTGCAAAATCAAATTATGAAGGCTCAGAAAAAGTGTCTGTTCTTGTAAGATCTGTGGTAGAAAAACACCCACCCACAGAGGAGTTTCCTTGTTAGGTTTCAACATTTGCATGTAGTTATGTAAGAGCCAGGCAGTGCAGGGATGCTGTACTTCCTCAACCCTTGAAAAATGGAGTGATAAGGAAGGCTCTTGGGATTAGCAGCCCTGTCAAGGAGAGTTCTCTGAAGTGCTTGTTTGCTTAGATGGAGAATTTCATTCATCAAGGAGGAAGTGACAGAAATGGAAGTGCTCCTGACACATAATCTGAAGCCTACCTGGATATATATTGAGAACTGGAAGATTAAAAGGAGGGTCCTTTTTGTGCTTTGAATGCCGCATTAAAGATGAAACACATGTCTTGTGAGAAACATAAGAAAATAAGAAATACGAATGTCTAAAAGTTGACATTCATGGATACGCTGCAAATCCACTTGAAGGAGTCCAGAAGACAGAAAGTGAAATTAGCATCTCTAACTAAAAGAAAGTCATTATGATGTCATACCATTTTTCTCTTTTTTGTATTTCTAATGTTCAATACTTTTACTGTTTTTTAAATTGGTAAAAAAAAATTCAAAAGTAGAATTTATACATCTGTTTTTCTCTTTCTGTATTTTTTAAATTTATGTTTAATTTGCTGCATAGACTAAATTGATGGATATACTGCACATTATTTTTGAAAAGTTAGATGGAGATTTATCATTATCACTTTTGTATGGCTATAGACCATAGCGCTCAAAACAACTCGTGTTTAAAATATTATTCTAAAAAAGTAACAAAAATGAGCATGACTTCAGTAACAAAGATGGAAATGGCAAATACAGAAATACAGAGATCTGGATCTGTATGAAGGTAATGGGAAAAGGTGCATTATATAGCCGGAAACCTTGAGCTAGTAGTATCATCTAGATAAAACATTTAGCACTCTGAACTAAATTCAATTAAAACAATTGAAGTTTTTTCATGAGTAAATGTATTTGACTATTGAGATATAAATAGTTTCAGACTATGTTTGGCAACACAAAAAACAGAATCTAATTTAATCAGATTTCACATTTCAACATGATTTTATGTTAGTTTCATGTTCAAATCAAGATGAAAGATGGAAAACAGCAGAGATATAAAGGTATTGATTTTAAATAAATGTTAACCAATCAGTTCAGATTCATTCCAACCTTATAATTCTATGTAAAGTAAAGGAAATTTCTTCTGTCTTAACAATAGCTGTTGTCACAAGACATTTACGTGAGTTGGAAGAGAAAAGCTAGGGTTTCATATAAATAGCTAATTTATCCTGACAATGAACCTAAATGGGATTAGTTTTAGTCTGAAATAATCTCAGGTTTTTAGTTAAGATAACTTTCCAAATCAGCTGAGTTTTCTGAATAAAATCATAGGGTTGAGGCTTGGCTTACTCTTCTTATTTCTAGAGAAATTGCAAATAATAGAGCACATTGTCTCCATACATTCTGTTTCTGTCTTGTTATTTTTCATTCTCAAAAACTACTCAAAAGTGTGAGTAGGGCGGATAAGCTCTTTGAAGGGTTGCACTTCAGTTTTTCCCTGCCCCAAATCTACCTCCTAATCCTAAAAAAAAATAATTAAAAAAATTAAAACAAAGTCTTCTTTAAGATAACAGAGAAAATCTAAAATGCCACTATGTCATTGAATGGACTATGTGCTGCCAGCACATGGTTAATTTCCTCAGGGAATAGTTGACTCCATTATATTATTTAAATGGAGCTAGTTCATAAATGGAAGCTCTTTTCTGTTTCTATGTGAAATAAAGAATACTATGAATAAATGAATCTGTTGTTCACATATATGTAGCTTTTGATCTGAAATTTAAAAGCAGCATTAAAGCATTACATATGTTTTGATGTTGGGCTTTAACAAACAGTCTGAAAAATAAATTATGTATTCAGACAAATATACATATGTATCAATATAGGCAGCATTTATGGTATTAGCATCATAGGGAAGATATAGTGGAATAGTTGGATATATTCATTATTGCATGATGTCTTTTCTTGCAATTATTGGTTTTACACATCTCCCAGAATTGTGAATTCCTAAACAAACTTAGAGGATTGCAGTGTCTACATTTTTGTTATGCTTAACAAAATTCATTAATTCACACAATATAGTTGATCCTGTCAACTATATTTTGTGAATTATAATCCTAATTTGCTCCTGTCTCCTGTTCCTCACCCCAACACAGTAAATGACTAATCCAATAATTAAATATTGCCTAAACCCAAAGGAAGACATCCCTGGGCTGTTAGCATTATCAGGAAACTGTTTACTTTAATAAAATTTTAACAGGAGACAGTTATACCAGATAATAAGGCTAATTAATGCTGTGCTAAACTTTGAAAGGTGGCTTCAAACAAAGCAGCCTGTTGTTTTTATTGAGAAAAATGTTTCGCTATGTGTCATTTTGGCTCCGTATGCCAAGGCACCCAGTAGCACAAAAAAGAATTCTGCGAAGAGAAAGACAGAGCCATGCAAGGCAAATGCTGCAGCATTAAAGTCACAATTATTGAAGATGAACAAGGGGTCTTCATCTCTGTGAGATGAACACCATCATCTCTGTGGTGTAGAGTGCTTTACCAAAGTGAATTGTAGCCTCTGAGCATGGCTTGGTGGGCGTGGCTTGGTGGGCGTGGCAGGGAAGGATATTGTAAAATCTCCCTTCCCACCCCATTCCTGGGGGAAGGTTATTACAAAATCCCATTCCTCCCCCCACCCCACTAACCTACTTTCCAGCTCTGTTCTCCTGTGTAGGGCAACAAAAGAAGACCCAGCCGATCATCTGGGACTCAGGAGGCAGAGAANTGTGTAGGGCAACAAAAGAAGACCCAGCCGATCATCTGGGACTCAGGAGGCAGAGAATAGATGGGGGCAGGGCCAGTCAGAGGTGGTATTTGCTGTTTCTCCAAACTACTCAAAATCTCCGATACTGGTTCTCCAGAACTCATCAAAACCTGCTGAATACCACCTCTGCCTCTGAGAATATATCCAGAAAGAGAGAACAATTCATAAGAATACTATATAACATGACTGTGGAGTCCATAAATTAGAGTAATTGTTAAATCTTACAATAATTTTTCTTCTTTTAATTTCCAACTGCATTATTTCTAACTGCTCAATACCCTTAGAAAGTGCTAATTAAAACACTGGACAGACTCATCTAATATTTATAGTAGTGATGGTGTTGCACCCAGATCATTTTGCAGCGCATGGCAAACGTCATGAAAAAGGAATTAGACGCAGCATTGCTCTGAGCCATAGCTAATCCTTCCCTGATTAGCGAAATTCTCATTGCCACCTATTCTGAATGCACTCCTCTCAGGATGTTGATAAAGCCTTTCAGTATTACTAGATGGACTTCCAAGCATAACGCCAGCTTTTCTATCCAATCAAAGTGAAGCCCTCGGTTCACCTGGTTAAGCTATCCTAATCCTAAATCAGCTTTAAGATTGTCACTTAACAACTCTGAGGTACTCCAGAAGGATCCAGCACAAATCCAGCAGTAAATGAGGCCTAGTCTGAGTGAAAATGAATAAATATATATATATATACACACACACACACACACACACTTAAAACTTAAAAAAAAACATTTGCACTGAAAATGTCCTCAACCTTCAAGTGCTTGTGTACTGAAATCCCATGCTACATGAAATAGTACATTTTCTGTTGTTTTTTGTCTGAGGAACAGCTGGCAGTACTAAACAATACTAAAAACCTGAAAACTATAGTTCATCTGTATGTATTTGCTGACAGTAGTACACATCTGGGCTGTTTGTCCTATTGATTGATTTTAGCCCATGAGTTTTTTTCTACTTCTGATTAATCTTTATCCCAACAGTATTATTTTGTAGGGAGAAAAACTGGGTATTATGTCTGTTAGATACCCGGAGCCCTGCAAATCTCAGCCCTCTTTGTTGCTTATTTCAATAAGAACAAGTTTGAGCGTGGCTGCTGGACAATTTCTCCTTTGTAATTAAAGATGCAGAAAATGAGCCAAGCTGAGTAGAGAACACTTCATGCAGACATGCAGTAGCATTGTCGGCGTTGCTTGGTAACGATTAGACTTCAAGAGATTCTTGCATGGATGAAGAGAAATGCTGGCAGTAGTTTCAAGTGTTCCAAGTTGGGCTTACTATTCATTTGACACATCTGTTTGAAGTGTAAGGCAAAAAAGAAGAAGAAGAAGAAGAAGAAGAAGAAGAAGAAGAAGAAGAAGAAGAAGAAGAAGAAGAAGAAGAAGAAGCAGCAGCTTATCTGTACCCACAAAGCTTTGAAATCTCATGCCTTACTGGATAAAATTAAGATATCCTGTTCAGGATCTTTGAAAGCTTTGTTTCAAATGAAAAAAAATCTTTACGAATCTTATGGATGACATGGATTTAAAATAAAATGACATAAAATATTTTTTGGGTTGTATAGAAACATTTGACATTAAAACAAGCAAGAATCAATAATCCTGTTATGGGCACAGCACCAACTTTTCAATATATTTTTCATAAAAGTTTTATTTAAGTTTTCACAAAACATATAAATACAAATAGAGAACACTGTGACCCCAGGTTATCACTTTTCCATACAGACATAAACTCAATACATATTTATATTATACATTCTAATCCATATTTATAACTATTTTCAAATTTATTTCAATAGCTTTCTCCTTTCTATACTTCCTATAGCCTTATTTTAAATTGTCTCATTCCTTAATTCAATTACATATCTTTTTCTAATTTTTAAAATCTTTCTAATCAATGTTTTTATACTTTCATCTGTCCTGTTGTTACCATTTCATATTTATCTTTTCTCATAAAACAAATTTTCCCCCTAACTACTAGACTGGAGTGTAACCCTTTGTATCTTTTTTCAAATCTTGTTTAAAAAATTAAGTTATAACATTCATTTTTTAACTTCTATTTATAACAAATACCTATATTTCAATCGAATTCTGCTTGATACATTCCCTTAAAAATAACACACTAAATTTTAAAAGAAAAAAGTATATATGTATATATATCTGTGTATATATGCATAACAATAGTAAATGGAATAATTATCTTATTCAAGTACAGATCTGCCATTAATATTCATAATAATCTTTTACATTTCTATTCTTTTAATAAACATTACCTAGTAATATCAGTTGTCTTTCACTTTAATCATCTATATTTCATATTTTACTTATTACTGTCTTTAAATAAAAAACAAAAACAATAGTTATTAACAGGAGTCAATAAAATATTTATTCTTATTCAAATTCATCTTGTCAACTGATAAAAAATCTTCCATGTTTCTTTTCATTTTTTTTTACTTTCATTTTAAATCATTGAGAGCCTTATTCTCTTTACAAACAAATATTCCATAACATATCAATACAATTTTTTTGATCACTTTAATCACTACTAAACCTATTTTTTAACCCTTTTCTATTTCTAATATAACAATTGCTATCCCATGCACCCTTGCAGAATCCTCTCCTTAAGTTAAATTTTAACCATTGTCTATGTGTCTTTTAAATAAGTTTTTATACCTTTTAATTTTTATACGTTTTTCCTGTACCTTTATATCTTGTTTCTGTCCTTTGTAGCTTCTTTTCTTTTCCCTCTTCCCCCTCTTCTTCTTCCTCCCCCTTTTATTCCTTTTCTATCTGATTCTCCCTTTTGTGATCCTCCCTTCTGCTTCTTCCTGATGTTATGATTGCTTTTCAAATTACTCTTTTTTTGTTGTTGCTTCAGTGCTTAAGTTTTTAACTCCCTTTCCCTCCTTTCTCTTTTTTATCCCACTTAATGTTGCTTGGTCATTAAAGATAGCTTCTTTGTTGTCCCTCCCTTCTTGCCAGCGTTTCTTGTTGTTTTTCATAGTTCAAAATCTCCATTTCTAAAAATTGAAATATGAAGCCAAAAGATCATCTTCCCTCTTGTGCTTCTTCTTTTTGTTCTTCAAGTCTCATTTTTAACTCTTCAAGGAGTGATGCCATTTTAAAAAAATTTAAACAATCCCCAATTGCTTTTATTTTGTTTCATTCGGATCCACCATCCATAATTCAAGGAATCATCCAATAATCCAAAACCATTTCTTGTTTCTTTTCTCACGTTCTCTTTGTTATCTTGTAAAAAAGTTTCAGTTATAATGTATCTTTTTCAAGCCTTTTAAAAATTCCACTATCTCTTTTTAAAAGTTCCACGTGGTCTCCTCCATTTTCCAGATTCCACCCCCGTATTTCCTTTTTCCCTCCTCTGCTTTCTTTCTTTTTTAAAGAAAATTTTTCATCCAAGAATCTTTATCTCTTTGACACTTTATTTTCAGCTGGAAATAGCCTATTAATGTTAAAATGGATTAGTATCAATTTCTTATTTGAATCTCTTCTTCTTAACGTTCCAAGTCAATTAAAACTGTCAATATGAGAGGAAGAAAAGCCAGTTCCATTTCCTTTCCCTTTCTCTTTTGCAGCTTAAGATCTTTTTTAGGAATAGTATTAGTCTTTAAAATTCAGGTTTCAGGTACCTTAAATAGATGCTCTCCATTCAACCCGGTCAGTCAAACTTTGTCCTTTAAACTTCCTCCTGCATAATCTTGTCCAGTCAGGTTCTTCTTTGGGGTGACCATTTTTGATCACCGCTGCAACCGCCTTTGGGAAAGGGAGTAATGGCTAGCCGAGGAGGAGAGATACGGCTCTCCTCAATCCTGCTGACAGCTCCCCCTTCTTCACCACCTCTACGAGGTGGCTTCAGCCCCGAATCTGGGTGGCTCGGACTACTTTCCAATATGAAGGATATAGCTAATAAATAGCATTGGCACAGATTTGTCAAATTAAGTGCTTTTTGGTTGCAATAATGTATTTACTTATTTGGTAATGTCTATCTGAAATGAATAAATAGAATTGTAATTTAAAATCACATTAATTTCAATGAGATTTAAAGAAATGCATATGCTGAAATATTTAATGAAAAAAAACAAATACAATGCCCATTCTGGATAATTCTCAGCAAATGATAGACTTGTAACTGAATTGTACATTTCCAAAGTTAAAAGTTCTAAAACCAGTTTTCTGATCCATAACACCTCTCATTGCAGAATTTTTTATTCAGAGATAAGCTCTTTATTTTGGAATTTTATTATTAAGCCTTTTCTTATTCTAGCTTCTTGCTCTATATTAGCAGTATTACTTAATATTATCATGACAAAAGTGTATGCTTCTAAGTAAAATAGGGATGTATAGGGTTGATTTCAGATTCTTATTGTACACCTATCATTCCCTTGGTACACATATATTTCAAACTTTCTGTAATTTACAATGTTGTCAACTGCCTGTATGTTTGAGTCTTAAAATAATACTTTGTGTTACTTTCCCAGAACTCAGGTCATAACAAATTGCAAAAAATAATCCTCAGAGTTGCACAGTATTTATTATAAATATTGAACAATTCTGAAGATATTTTTGGTAAAAATATTTGGAAAAATGTTCTAATAAATTCATACACATGCCACATGGAATTAAACCTACTGAACAAATTCAAATCTTCACTTTATTATGAAGTTGCCTAAGAGATAATATGGGGCTTATATTTAACATCTTTTAAGTTGTGAAAATGACATGAGGGAAAAGATCAACTTTATCACTTTCAAAATTAAATAAATGAATAAATTGACCTCTCAAAATTTAATCCAAAGAAATAAAGACATTATATTTCCTATGTTATTTTTAGAAAACCCTCTTCCAAAGCAAAAATAAACATTGATAACATAATTTATTTAAAGCAAACTTTTAGGTTCATTGAGGCACTGAACAGAAACTATTATGACCTTGTTTAAAATAGAATCAAGACAAAGAAATAAGTGACAACAATTATCAAGAATTAGGCATTTAAAGTAGATAAACTAAGTACCAGTGTAAATTGATGTGTGATGGCTCTCATTCCTCATTTTCACTGAGATGTAAGTTTAGATCACTTTATCAATAAATTGTTTAGAAATAGTAAATTGAATACACAAACTCAGTTCTGTAATGGTTTATTTTGTTTTGAGAAAAGTTTGAGCAGCTCAAGGATTAGCCAGCTTTCCTTTGCTATGAAGTGTCTTATGTAAATCCATGTACTCAGAGCTTAAAGTCTTAATGCTGTTAGAAACTTCCATCAGTCAACTGGTATGCTAATGAATAAAAAAAGTCACTTCTGATTTGACCTGTTCATTGCTCTTTGGACCAATGCTGAAGAGGTGATGTCTAACTGCAGAAAGCTCTTTCAATTGTAAAACAGAGACCAACTAGTGGTGACAGCAGCAGCAGTAGTAATAAATCAATTATAAGAAAAACAAGACCTTGTACATCCACATGCTGGTTTGAAATAACAAAACAAAGTAATCGCTGGTATTATTTAGTATTCAAGGTTTATTAGCTTCCTAGTGAGAAAAAGAGGTTGAACACGTGTTTGCTTGTGTGTTCGAATTTTGTCTGACCTATGTAATGGAATAAGATAGATTACAGTGAAATAAAATATAAAATATCAATTCAAATGAGTAGTTAAATTCAATATATATTTAAAGTTTGACCAAAGAGATACATGATGACCACTCTTCTAAAACAGGGTAGAATGGGAACAAAAATCCCAACCCCATACATTTCTGTTTGCTAGATAAACAAACCCTAAACAGAAAGGGCATCCTTAGAAATGCATCTCCTAGAGTTCTTAATGACCACAGGTTCATTGAGGGAGAAGATGCAGGTCCTTCTTTAATTGATATTTGGTTTCCCAGGTTTACATTGCAGACACCATAGTCACAGACAGATAGATAGTCACAAATTTTTAGAAAAACCAAAAGAGCAGAAAAAGAACTTTGGAAAGGAGGAAGTATTAGGAATAGACTCAACTGGCTTATGCCTGACTCACTGGAATAGAAAAGAAGAGGAGATGAACACAATCAGACTTGCAAATTCTGTTAATGTAGCCTAATATAGATGGTTTTGTTTTTCTTACACTATTCAAATAAATCTCATAGCCATCCTTGCTATTAAATTTGCCTGCTTAAAAAAGGAAGACCTGACATTGTCACATCTTCTGCTACCTAATGCCAACACTTCATCTTTTCTCCCATATTAATGCATAATAACAGATGATGAAATAAGCATACTTTAAAGAGATAGATTTATTTAATTATTATATTAATATGTTTAAATATTTACTTGTTCAATTTCTATATGAACTGCTTCTAGAACCGAGCTAAACATTTTACTCTGAAGCATTCAGAAGATGGCTGTACAATAATATCACCATAACACAGTACTTAGTACCAATCACAGTTTGTACTTTTAGTTGTTATTATGGTTCCATTATTATTTCATGCAAATGGATGTCCACACAGAAAGGATGGACTGATTATCTAAAGCACATGTAGAAGAACATATGATCAGTCAGAACAATGATCCATTTCACCTCTTATTGTTAACATGTCTGGTAACATCTGCCAAGATTCAAAATTTGTCTTAGTATGCCAAATGAATCTGGGAATTGTTGAAAGTAAAGCTATTAGACAAATACAGAGCCACAATTTCTATTGTTTTATTCCTTCCTACTCTGATGGACTACTTTTATTTCCAGGAGAGAGAGTGGGGGGAACAAGCCACATGCTGTGTATTGAGCATTTGTTACACATTTTGTTTTTAGCTGATGTTTATCCAGAAGGGTGATGAAGGCTACAGTGTTCCCAAAGAATAATGATTTTCTCCTTGATTGGATGCATTCCTATCCCGGCCAAGAGGCATTTCATAAAAGATCAGTCAATCATACACACACACATACCACACACACACACACACACACACACAAGTGATGTACAAAGCAATTCTAATAAATGTTACGTAGACATCGGTACTGACTTATGTTTACATGGTCACATGATGGAAGTCACTGACAAAAGGGGTCAGGTCAAGGGTGTATCTTGTCCCATTGCATTTTTACTTGAAAAAAACAAGCTAATAAAAGTTATCTTAGTTAATTTTTACAGCTCTATTAGTAAAATTTGGGTTGAGGAGGAAGGCAGAATTGTGATAGATTTAAAAAACAAATAGTACAACCGGACTGCACAAACACAGGAATATATAGGTCACTGGCTAATCAAAGCTGACAGGGACAACAATGGCTTGGGAGTGACCGAAGGGCAGAGTTCAAGATATGAGATTAAAACTAAGAGCTTAAGTCCAAACATTTCAAATCAGTTTGGTTGGGAATCTTCCTGGAATGAATGAGTTAGATCTATCTGCTAATAATGGCTTAATTGCCCTCAATATGTCCTGATTCTTTTTAATTAAATAGTAACAAAAAAGAGTATTGGTCAGGATCAGGGCAAATGAAAAAATAGTTGTAAACTCCCTCCCCCCATTCCATCACCCATAATAGCAATAGGAAATGTGAATTTTTAAATGTTGTTTGGGTTGCAGTGGCATAGAAATATTTTTAATAAAGCATTTTAATAAATCCATTCTGTTCTGAAGCTATTATTGATTGCAAATGGGGCACTTTTATTGGTGGTGTAGGAATCCATGCTGAACTTCAGAGCAACCTCCAAGGTGATGGAGATTTTTATTGAACTAACAGTATGAACAGGAAGAAAAATGCTAAACTACTTGATATCAAATTCTAGTTTCCCTTTTTTTTTCTGCAATAGTTGTTTAAAAATTAGAATATACCACATAACTTACATAAAATATAAACATAGAATATAGAATACAACTCATACTTTATTTCTTTGAATATCATATGGATGGATTCAGAAAATGTTGAACTATGTTTATAAAAGTCAGTGCAGAATATGTTTATCCTTGTGCCTATCATCTCAATATAATGAAATGAAATGTGTCCATAGCACTTTAGTTTAAAGTTGGGTTTTCTAAAACCTTGTAAGAATTGGTTGGTTTCATGATAACTCTATATACTTCTGTATCTTGGAATGTTCCATCTTTTGTAATTTTGTAATGTTGTTATATATTTCTAAAGATTTTTAATCTTAGATTCTGTTTTGAATACTCAATTTTATTGATCAAATTGTACACCACCCAGAGCCTCTCTCTAAGGGAGATGTGTGGTTAAGAAGAGTGAAATATAAATATATTAATATTACAAAGGAGCAAGGTTTGTTTGCTATACAGGAGTATGTAAAAATGACACAACTAGCATTCTGCCAATTGCTGAATGCTATATACTTAGTGTACCTTAATGATTTCATAGACAGGTTCTACATTCAGGACATTTCAACATTATATTTCAGTAAAGACTCAATACCAATTTAAATCTCACCAATTGTAAATTGGTGTAAATCTCACCAATTTACACACATGAACATAAATTAATTCAGCAGTTTATGCACATAACATAGTTTCTGTTTCGAAGCTCTACTAAAAATGTGGACGGGGTGTCGATCAGCAGATTTTCTGTCTGCTCATGATTTGTCAGCATAAATATCTACTCTGCCTAAAAGTTATCTTCTGATAACAGGCACCTTTTTCTGGCTGAGGCCACACTTTTTAAAAATTATATTTTTAAATGTGGAGCACTAAGAGGGTGACAACTCTGGAAAGAATTGTGTACCAAGAGTCATATGGGCAGAAAGTCTGGGCCGGTAGTAATAGCACTTAGAATTACATACTGCTTTACAGTGTTTTACAGCCCTCTCTAAGCAGTTACAGAGCCAGCATGTTGCCCCCAACAATTTGGGTCCTCATTTTACCCACCCCAGAAGGATGGAAGGCTAAGTCAACCCTGAGCCTGGTGAGATTTGAACTGCCAAATTGCAGTCAGCTGGCAGTCAGCAGAAGTAGCCTGAAGTACTGCACTTTAACCACTGTGCCACTGCAGCTCAATAATAATTAGGTTATCCAGAAAATGGGTGGGGAGAAGGTATGTGAAAACATTTTCAAATCAACTATTCATTAAATACCTATCCTTAAGTAACTATCCTTTACTTCACTTAATGTGTTTTTCTATGAATATTTATTTTATTTTATTTATTTTATTTTGTCAATTGCTTACAAGATAATAGGTATAAGTAAAAACATAGTTATGAATACATGGATACATACAGATAAGAAAAATTAAAAAAAAAATTAAAAGAAACAATAGGACGGGGACGGTAGGCACCATTGGTGCGCTTATGCACACCCCCTACAGACCTCTTGGAAAGGATGAGGTCATAGTAGACAGTCTAAGGTTAAAGTTTTTGGGGTTTGGGGAAGAAACCACAGAGTCAGGTAGAGTATTCCAGACATTGACCACTCTGGTTGCTAAAAGTTATATTTCCTGCAATCAAGTTGGGTGCAATTATATTGCTTGTATCTATTGTTTGCTCTGTTATGGTGTAAGCTGAAGTATTCAATTGACTGGCTAGGACATTGCAATGTATGATTTTATATACTATATTTTATATAGTATAATTTTATAGTATAAATTATATATATTATACTATATGGATCTCTGGTTATTCGGGTTTTCTCCCGCGTAGAATTGGAAGTATCTAGGCAACGTTTCGATGAGTCTCATTCATCATCTTCAGGCTTGTTTCTTCAGCTCTGTGCTTCTCAGAGCTAATGTGAGCTTGCAGCTGCCTTTTCCTTTTAACTGCTAGTGGGGGTGACTTGATTGGGTGGGGGTTTGGCTGTGTTCTTGATTGGCTGGGGGTTTGTTCTGCTTAGGTGGGGCCTGGCTGCTTGCTCAGGTTAGTCTTAGTTGCTGGGGGATTTGAGCTGGTGAGCTGTGATCTTGTTGTTTGCTTCGTGTTCGTGGTCGTGCCACATCTTCATGGTGGGTGTCAGTTTGCTTCTTGTATGGGTCAGAGGGTTTGAAGTGGGTAGTGGTGCAGCTGCAGTATGGCTTCTGGTTCGTGGTCGTGTCTCCTCTTCCTGTGTGGGTGTGAGTCTTTTTTCTGCGTGGAAGTGTGGGGTAGCATCTTGTGTGGCACTCTTGTGGCACCCACAAGTGCCACACAAGATGCTACCACCACACTTCCACGCAGAAAAAGACTCACACCACACAGAAGAGAGACACGACCACGACCAGAAGCATACTGCAGCTGCACCACTACCCATTTCCAAACCCCTCTGACCCATACAAGAAGCAAAAACTGACCACCCACCATGAAGATGTGGCACGACCACGAACACGAAGCCAAACAACAAGATCACAGCTCACCAGCTCAAATCCCCCAGCAACTAAGACTAACCTGAGCACAGCCAGGCCCCCACCTAAGCAGAACACACCCCCGCCAATCAGAACAGCCAACCCCTACCAATCAGAACACAGCCAAACCCCCACCCAATCAAGTCCACACCCCACTAGCAGTTAAAAGGAAGAAGCAGCTGCAAGCTCACATTTACTCTGAGAAGCACAGAGCTGAAGAAACAAGCCTTGAGATAATATGAATGAGACTTCATCGAAACACGTTGCCTAAGATACTTCCAATTCTACGCGGGAGAAAACCCGAATAACCAAGAATCCACATACAAATACTCGCGAAAACCTCAGAAAACGAAATATTATACTATTAATATATATAATATACTATTATTTATATATAATATATATATATATATACTATATTTTATATGTATAAATTTATATTTTATACTTAGATTTAGTAGAATAAGAATATTTTTCTATATATACTTAGATTGGACCGAAGACGGAGTAGTTCTAGGTTTTGCCAGGTCTAGAATTTTTGAGTCTGGTGGCATAAGGTATTCTGGCATGAGTAGAAGAGTCGGGAGAACTCTTATGAAATATTTCTGGACTTTTTCAACTGTGTTAACATCAGATATGTAATGTGGTCAGACATGATGAGCTGTATTCGAGTATTGGTCTAGCAAAGTGTTTATTATGCTCCAGTTATTAGATTGTGATATACCAGAGAAAAAGCCATAAGATTAGGTTGAGAATTTCTTAATTGCCTTTTGGCTATGTAGTTACAGTGGGCTCTAGCCTTAGATCATTAGAGATGAGTACTCAAGATCCTGACAGAGTCAAAGGTACACCAAGATCCTTGACCATCAACAAGTCTTGACTTATTCATCTGTTATTTTATTTTCTGATTTTCTTTTTGTCAACATGCAGGACAGAGCATTTATTTGATGAAATTTGAAGTTGCCATTTGTTTGACCATTCTGAACATGTCAAGAGTCTTTTTGAAGGGTAGCAGTATTGTCTGTGGCACTGAATAAACTTTCATCATCATCCAGCAAAGAGAACACAGTTGCTCTTTATATGATCACAGAGGTCATTTATGTAGGAGTATGAAAGGAGTTGGCCCTAGAATACTGTCTCGGGGGAACTGTCAAAACCACTGTTGACAGATAAGAAATGAATGGATGCTCCCAATTTTGCCCATTTGTAGTCTGTTTGACAGGGATCCTTCTATCCAAATTCTGACAGTTGTCCAGAGATACCATAAGATTTTTAGTTTAGGAGTAGATCTTGTCGTGTACCAATGAAATCAAAGGTTTACGAAGTCCTATATATGAGATAGCTTGCCCATAATTGAGTTGTGTAGTCCAATGTTTTTGCAGTGTAAGAGTTTCAGATTGCAGATAATTTTTTTTCTGAAACCAATTGTTTATTGGAGAGGAGGTTGTTTTGTCTCTAGTGGAGGATAATGGATTGGTTCATTAATTGATCCATGACCTTTACAAGTGTGCAGCTAAGAGATTGTAATGTCTGTAATTTTCCAACCAGGCTGGGGTCCTCTCTTTTTAAAGATGGGGATGACTGTGGCTTGGACCATAGTTTTGGCAAGCGAGCTGGTCTTGAAATATTTTTCAAAGATTATGCTTAGAGTTCGGCTAGGCAGTGGGTAGCTTTTTTAAGAAGTAGGCCAGTCCCATCCAGTCCAATTGATAGGGAGTTTCAGATTGTGTAATGCTTTTTTCAACATTGTCTTCTGTAAAGATCGATAATGTAACTTAGATCATTGTAGTTTCTTGTAGTTGTCTGTGGTTCGACTAGGAAATACTGGGCATTATCCATTGCTGTTTACAAATACTGAGCCAAAGAATGTGTCAAAGAGGTTGGCTTTAATGGTGTCATTGTTGCATTCTTTACCATTAGATCCTTTCAGGGGTGGGATGGAGTATACAATTGGCATCCAATTCTTCCTCCATATTTTCAGTGATGTATGCTGTAACCTTTATAACTGCTATTGTGTCAACATATGAAATGAGATAATGGTAGAGCCATGTAGTATTTATGGCCTCAGGCTAGAAACTGGGAGATGATGCATTTTTGTCCTGCATCAGCACAAGTCATCAGGGTCACGTTTGACCAGTCATTCTCCCTTAGTCCTAGGAAGGAGGCAATGAAAAGCCATTTCTAAAAACTTGCCAATCAAATTGCAGCAAGAAAACTATCTTGTAGTAAAATTAAAGCTAAAGCAAAGCATTTTTTGTTGGAAGACTTTGCTAAATCAGTACTCTGCATCACTCCCTCTACATTTTCTTTTCACTATTCATCTCACTAAGTTGCAACTTTTAAGGGCATTGAAAACCCATATATGTTAATCTCTAAAGACACAGGTGACTTTGCTGACATCCTGAATGTTTGTAAAGATGCATGGACATAGAATTATTTGCTGACACAGGAAGTAAATGATAAACTATGCAGAATTCAATCGTTCAGAACAAATCATACTGGCTGTGCTCCAGGATTTGTTGCTGGTAGTAAGAGTTTGGGAGACAGCTATCTGAAAAGTAGATTCTTTTTACTGTTTAGAATGCATGCTCTTCCTTTGAACAGAATGGGATGTTTATTTATCTGTATGTCTGCATAATAGACTGAGACAAGGTAAATCCTCACTTTTCTTTCTTGTCTCTCAGGTATTTTTCCATGCTTTCTTTGTGCAGCCCTGCCTGTTTGATTTTAGTAGGCCCTTTCTTTCCAAACCAATTGGGGAGTAAACAAAGCACACTTGTGTTATGGAAAAAGAGGCAGCTGAACAATGAGCCCAGCAAATAATGTTAATTCCTTTTGGCACTTCTTCTTTTAAACCCTGTGAATTAGAGTAAATGCTTCTTTGAGTCTCAAAACAAACTCCCCCAAACTTCATCATCCTGTTCCCCCAAAAGAGACAAAAAGAAAAGCCCAGTCCCCAAATGATAAAGAAAAGTCTGCACAAATGCAGACCACAAATATTCAAACTATTTGCCTGTACAGGAATGGTGGTAGAGGGAGCTATTATGATAATTAGGAAACTGATATTGAACCTTTCATTGATGGTACGATTTGTAATTGTAATAAGAGTAATTTCTCAAAATGAGACTTTTAAGTTTTGGGTGTTATTTCAGGTTTCTTGTGAAGTCTTTTCAAATTTCTCTCAACGTCTTTTTTTGAAGTTATTTTATTTTTAGACCTGATGAAGTGTTGTTTGTCTTACGCCTCTCCCTTCTACTGTCCTTCTACTCTCCCTGGCTGCCCAAATTTTCTATCCCATGAGTGGAATTTGCTCACAATGTCTTCTGTTGAGATAGAATGGAAGTGTGGAAATCAAGAAAGCGGCAGAGAAGATGCACTCCACTGAAGAGAAGATTGCCCTGGAGAGATTTCTACTATGGAAGACATATCAATCATTCTGACATTCTTCTTTTCTGATCTTGTAATAAACAAGTTCAAGAACACTTCAGTTAAAAATTTTTGCAGTTTTCCTTTCCTTTTGAAATAAATTTTAAAGGAAAATAAAAACTGAACCCCCCCCCCCCCCCCCCCCCCCNCCCCCCCCCAGCAACTATCTGTATTAATTGCTGGTGATGTTTGTTAACAGAAAAATAATTATAAAGTGAAATGAGAAATAGCTTCCAGTTTTTCTCTAGATGGCAGCATCTACCTTATGGTCAGTCTTGCAGCAGAACACAAATGAACACTCAAGAGATAAAAACAAAGGATAAATAGAACTGCTTTGAATGCACAATTCATTCAGTTGTGTTAAAATATTTGCAGTGCAATCTTATGTAAATATATTGAACAGAATGTCTTCTGGATTCAATGGACTAATAAATATACAGAAGCCAGTGTAATATAGTGGTTAATATGCTATACGTAAACATGGGGAAGTGATGGTCAAGTCCCTATTCAAGCATGAAGGTTACTAAGCTATTTTGGACTGGTTACTCAGCCCTACTTACCACATACAACTATCATGGAAATAAAAACAGAGAAAGCTTCCATGAGCTCTAGGAAAAAAAGTAAATTATAATTACAATAATAGTTTTAACAATCCAGGTTTTAGATGAGGAATGGCAATTACAATCTGTCAGTGCTCTACATCTCTGAAATAGACTCAGGAAGTGTACATAGCTACATTAACTGCAGTAAATTGGGAAGCTAACATCATCCAATAATACTATTAGTAATTACAAGATTGAACCCTATGTCTTTTTAAATCTTTTTGAAGCAGAAACTTGATAACAACTTATTTTTCAGCCTTGAAGAATTCTCCATCTTCCTTTACACAACAGGGAGAGAAAGGGACTCAAAATTTCTCTGTCACCAGTTTCAACACTTTACTACTTTCCTTTCAATTGTTTCACTTTCACTTATGGATCCGGAGATGCTATTTTTCCTTCTTCCTCCAGTCATGGTAGATTGAAAGGCATTCTACTCCTACTTCTGTTTCATAACTGGACATGACAAGATTTTTCCTCTTATTTCTCCCATTTCTTTTGGTTACAGATATCAGGAATAAGAAGATTTTCCATTTCTTCTACAACTGGAATTGGAACGGATTCTCTCCTACCCCATCCCAAACCATCTTGAATCCTGGTAGGATCTACCACACTTTTGAGAAGAAGTTGCCAGTGTTGAAAAGTATTTTTGAGGGCATAAAGCAGTCAGTAGTGATCGGAAAAGAAAGCTCAATGAATGAACTGTTGTCAAAAAATAGAGGAGATTGTGAAATATAAAACCAGAAGCATCAGTCTGAACCACAAAGAGGAACATGGGATTTGGATGAGATGGAGAAAGGCCTCTTAAATTTCAGAATCTCATCTTTCTTGAAGAGATGAGTATGAGATGTAGCAAAACTATGAATAAATTTATATTAAAACTGGCAAAGTCCATAACTTTATTTGAGTCCATCACAGGGCCAATAGAAAAGAGGAGTCCAACACATAACAGGTTCGGATTAGCTGAATTAATCTGAATTCCTTCTGAAGAGATTAGTCGTTTAAATAGAGGCCGGTAGACCAAAGGAGTGGTTTTTAAGCTTAGAATATAGGCTGTAGCTTCAGCAGGTTCTGACCAGTTCTGGAGAACTGGTAGAGGAAATTTTGAATAGTTGAAAGATCTTTCCCCGAGAAGTGGGAGGGAATGAAGATTTTACAGTATCCTTTCCCTGGAGTGGAGTGGGAATGGAGATTTTACATATCCTTCGCTTGCCAGGCCCACCAAGACATGCCCACCAAGCCATGCCATGCCCACCAAGCCATGCCCACAGAACTGGTAGTAAATTTTTTTTAATCCCACCACTGGCTGCTGTCGTCATAAAAGTGCTGAAAGAATGCCCAAACCTGTTCAGTGTGGAGAGTCTCAGATTTGATAAGCAAATTTTTCAAATAAACAATAAAAATCATCTTTTTCATGAAGACTAAAACACTTGATGCCAATCTGAATGGTGTTACCAAATAAAGTCCCTATGACATATCAAAGACAATTATTATTATTTAAATTTATAGTGTTAATGTTAAATCATTCACAAAATGTACAGATAATGCAATTTCCCCAAATTCTCAGTAATCATACAGCCACTAATTTCTCAAGAATTTTTCCAAAGGACAGAAGATCAGAGACTGGAGAATAGTTGTAAATGATGTGTCTCTTCAATGTAAATGAAAGTTGGAGTTAAATAATATTGCAGGCATGTCAATTAATGTTGATGATGTTTTGGACAGGTTTACTATGCTTAAAAAAGGATTAGAAACATAAGAGCTAATCATCAATACCTTGAATGTAAAGTGAGGGTTCAAAAGGGTTATTTAAGCAAAGATTAAGAATGGAGGATCCCGTGAAGTTACAAATGAAGTGAAGTTACACCAGACTCTATTCAAGCCTAGATATGTATTTCTGAGACTTTTGCGTCTGTAGTAAATTTACAGTATTTGCCACTATTGCAAATACAGTATTTAATAAATACCAGTGAAATGTACCATAGTACTAGCAATAGCACTTCAATTAACAACAGAAATTAAATTTAAAAAAGGGATGATTAAAGGAATTAGATTGGAAGAACTTTATTATCATTATACAAGTACAATGAAACTGTGGATGCACCCCAGCAACTGTTCACAATACAATAAAAACAAGCACTTAAAAATGAAGATAAGAAAAATAGAGTACCCATGTCTCCATTTACAATTTGAGAGTACAATATCTACGAATACACACAAAATATATGTCCAATACTGACTGTAACGCTTAGCCGAATATAATACACAAGAGATGGATTGTATTGTAATATGTTATTATACATCTGAATGGGGTATTGAGATTTC
>BHFT01023806.1:0-24247 GCA_004320025.1 Laticauda laticaudata | reverse complement strand
ACGGAAAGAGGGTGGAACAAAAGGTACACGGAACGTCTACACAGCGTTCGTAGCACAGAAATAGAAAGGATGCACAGTGAACGGTTTGCATCCGCGACTATACATCTGCTAGGCTTCTTATGAACATCCGTTTAACATCCCCGCTACGTACTACCTACATCCGTTCTTTTCTGTTCTGTTTATGCAAATTTTTTGCCAACTTTTTGGAGCGGATGACAACGGATGGAGGCACCCCGAAATTTTGCTCATCTGCTGTGTCCTTTATGCATACGTTTTGCATCCGTCGGCCAGTGGGACAGGGCCTTAAACCTGATACACCTACCTCTGAATCTTCATTGTAAATTAGAACTCAAGACTGTTCTAATTATGGATCGTCATGTCTGACCCACGACCACTCTATGGATCAGCACTTTCCATGCTGATCTATTGATCCCACTATTGATAAAATAGAATTCTTTTTTGGCCAAGTATGATTGGACATACAAGGGATTTGTCTTGGTACAAATTGTGATAGCCTCTGACAATTAAAACCAATACAAATTTTAGAGCAGAGTGGATTTGATTTTAAATCAAGTCAATTTAAATTGTGATTTAAATCACTAGTAAAAAAGCTTGATTTAAATCAGTTCAATTCATGATTTCTAAAGAGCAACTATCATCTCTGTCCCTCAACAGCTCCTCCTGTGACCCACTGTTGACCTTACTTTAATGGGACTGGTGATGTGGCAATGACACAATAAGGTGAGGGATGTAGTGGGCAGCAGGTGAATGGATGCCCACTAACAGGCACTGCCATGATGGATCTGAAATGACAGGTCCTCTTTATATGTAAGGACTCATTCTTGCTGGTAGATATTATTATTTGCAAATATTATTATTTGCAAACAAAATGAAGATTCCTATTTAAAATAATAAGCTGTCAGGTTAGTAAACAGTGATATCAGAAGCGATTTTAGGTTAATCACAGTACTCAAATTCTTTTATTTAACTAAAACAATAACATTATTGTTAAACCTTAAGTGAACCTGGCAGAGGCTATCTTGAAGGCATCAGAGTTGCCACACAACAGAGGGAGGGGGGAAATCATTAGATGGGGTCTCAAATTCTTTGAGAAATTTGCCTGCCTCAGAGTTCTGCTTTCATAAACTGTTTCAACTCCTTCCCTCAAAACGATGCTATGGAGCACTGCACACAAGAACAACTAGATACAAGAACATTTTTTTCCCCCGAAAGCCATCACTCTGCTAAACAAATAATTCCCTCAACACTGTCCAACTATTTACAAAGTCTGCACAACTATTACTGTTAATCTTCTCATCACTCCTTATCACCCATCCCCTCCCACTTATGACTGTAATTTTGTTGCTTGCATTCTTATGATTTATACTGACTGTTTTCTAGTATGATTTGATCACTTATTGTACCCTATGACTATTATTAAGTGTTGTACCTGGTGATTCTTGATGAATGTATCTTTTCTTTTATGTACCCTGAGAGCATTTGCACCAAGACAAATTCCTTGTGTGTCCAATGACACTTAGCCAATTTTGTTCTATTCTATCTATTTCTATGGGTGCATTACTTGGAATGCTGACAATTATATTACATATTCTTATATTTTCTTAAACATCAATGTTTACTAAAGTGCATAAACAAAATATCTTTGAAAAAACAAACAAAAGAATTGAAACTGAATATATTCATATTAAAAAAAACCTTCACGGTCTTCTGCAGCTCATTCATTTTCATCTTTGTTCTCTTGTTTGTTCATGATCTGGAAAGAAAAACAAGCTTTCCTGCTTTATCAGGCCCCAGACGATTTCTCAATTTAGAGTGAACAAATCCAAAGGAAGAGAATATTCTTTCAACATCAACAGAAGAGGCTACTGCGGTTAAAAGTGAAATCATTACTTCAACACTTTCTGAATCCAAGTGCTTAAGTGACTTCTAGCAGTTCACTGGTGAAACTTTCAGTGGTGAGATTCAAATTTTTTTACTACTGGCTCTGTGGGCATGGCTTGGTGGGCACAGCAGGAGAAGGATACTGCAAAATCTCCAGTCAGAGGTGGTATTTGCCGGTTCTCCAAACTACTCAAAATTTCCGCTCCTGGTTCTGCAGAACTGGTGAGAACCTGCTAAATACCACCTCTGGAAACTTTCTTTAAAACCTCATCAAAATATATATATATATTTCTTGAATGGTGTCCCCCTTTGCTCTGAAGTTCATTATAGTTGGCACTGGAGTTGGATAAATCCTGGATACCCATGTCATGCCAAACTCCTCTTCTTTTGCACTTAAGATTTGACCCTGGTACCAGATATTGACAATGTTTGCGAGAAAATGAGCTAGAGACAGTGCTTGTCCCATTTGGTTTGTTAAATCTTGCAATTTCTGCTTGTTAATGTGAATTTCTGTTTTTAAGTGCTCACTCAGTTCCTTCCAAATTTCAACAGCATCACCAATAAAACAACCATTTTTCTTGATTTTCTTTAGAGTGTTAGAAACAGGTTTCAGGATGCTCAGTATATGTTCAACAGTTCTCTTAAGCCCAATGTTGAGGATTTTGACTGTGATAGTGCCATCTATTTTTTCTCAATTTTGCTCACAAACAGTCATCAGAATTGGGCAGGTTTTTTAAATATTGTTCAAAATAGTCCACTACAAAGTTCCATCTAACATCTTGTGGAAGTATTAGCTTGGTTCCACTGATTATTTTCAGAGCTGATGCTGCAAAATGATTGTCATGGAAGTACTTAGCAATTTCAACATTACTCTTTATTGGACACATAAATCTTTGACTAGGAGATGCATCAAATTAACCCAAGCTTAACACTTGGGTGTTAAGCTTGAGCTATCTAGGTTATAGACAGTAAAGCAAAATTTGCAAGCATCATCTTTGGTCCAGAAATTCTGCTTATTGGAAAGAGAACTCTTGTTCTTTCTGTGTCCTAGAAATAACAATATTTTTTAAAGGAATGTAGTGTCAGACTTGGAAGCCATATTTTACCTAGAAGCTTTGAGTCTGCCACATTTTAGTGCCTGGGAATTTGGAAGGGGGGATTTCACAGAGAGGAAGAAGATTAGATTCAACAGCATTCTTCTCAAAAGCCAAGGACAAGTTACCCTGCACCTGGAGAAAATTGTTTGCAGGAATGTCTCCAGTTGGAACGAGGGTTGATTGGACCATGTGATGGACTGGTGGGTGCAGGGTGTGGGTTTTGATTTTCAATTGAGAAGGGAAAACCCGGAAATATCAGATTCAGGTTTTCTTAGATGTGCCAATTTGACTTCTTCAATAAATTCTTACTTGGATGAATTGTGTTTCTGAGTGCTGAATGAAATGGGGAGTTTCACTGGAACGCTGACACATAGCCATGTCCATCATGGACAGTTGCCTTTCTAGAAGAGAAGATGAATGACTGGAGGCAAAATTGTCCATCTTCCAAATTATTCAGGAGGCTAGATATTTCCTGGATTAAACACATGAAGCTGGTATGGAAGGAAAACAGCTGCACCAACTTGTCTCCTAGAAGACAGTTTGAGTGGAAAAGATAAAGAAATGGAAGATTATGACACCATTACTTCATTATGAACTTTTTAATAAAGATATTAGCATTTTAGCAGGGCATCCATGCCTCTTTTCAAAATTCAGAAAACTATGTTTTTTTAAAAAAAAAACAAAGCCATTTCTTCTTTTGATACGTGAGAATTAGCCTTTTTGGCAACTGAACTGTAAAGAACATATTGTCAGACCTGCCTCTTAAGAAAGAAAGACCCTTTTGAGTGACATGATAGGTTTCTTTTTACTAAAGATTGCTGACTGCAGTAAAGTCAGGCTAAAACTAAGATTCCAGTACTAAAAGAATGCAAAATGTTTCCCCTCATCTCAGCAAAAAACACCCCATGGCTAATTCATCTTCAGCCAATGGAAAGCTACATAGGTGTTCTGAGAATTGTTGAGATGTTTGGGGCAATCCAGAGGTGGTATTCAGCAGGTTGTGACTGGTTCTGGAAAACTGGTAGTGGAAATTTTGAATAGTCTGGAGAACTGGCAAAGACCACCTCTGACTGGCCCTGCTCCCATCTATTCTCTGCCTCCCAAGTCCCAGATGATTGGTTGCCCTGCACTGGAGAACGGAGCTGGAAATCAGGGTAGCGGGGTGAGGAGAGAATAGGGATTTTGCAGTATCCTTCACCTGCCACGCCCACCAAGCCACACCCACAGAACCAGTAGTCGAAAAATTTTGAATCCCACCACTGGGGCAATCCACATTCAGGTGCATGGCCTTGAAGACTGGCACAAACTGGATCTGCACCTCTCTGGCCTTTGCCTCTGGCCCTCCCTGTTTCCCATCACATCCTCACACAAGTTTACTGCCCATAAGCAGTTCTTATCAGCTCCCACACCAACTTAGGAGCCTGAATTTTGAAGGCCACAGCACAAAGGCCTGCCAAGAAATGTTCTTCTACTCTGGAGCTTTAGAAAAGATTCCAAGGCTTCCCCTTTGATTCTGTTTATGGATCCTTGGAAGAAAACTTTGGGGCCTGAAGAAGAAGACCCTAGAGGAGGTGCCAAGGCCTGGAAGAGGGAAATCAAGAGTGGCCTGGGGTTGGCAAGCCATCACTGAGAGGGACCACACTCAGATCCATGGATTGAACAGCCTGCTGAGGGAAGGGCACTGCCTGTGGGGACTCATACTTCCAAGTTCTTTCAGGCCACTGCTTTAGTGCAGGAGACTTTGCTGAACAGAAGGAAGAAAAATCTTGCGTGCTGGCTGTGTTTTCTTTACTCCTCTTCTCGTAGGACCTGCCCGAGAGAAGACAAAAGAACAACTGACTACACAGATGGTGCAGAAAAGACTGGGTGGGATTCTTTGATAAGAAGACATGTGTTAGAGATTCTATTTTTATAGTGCAAACTAAAAAAACTTAAAACTGGTTCACAGCCATATAATAAAACAACACCCAATTAAAAATCCACAGTAAACATCATTAAAATCAAAATTGTAAACAACATAGAATAAATAAATAAACTAAAATACAAGACAAACATGGACTATGTGAGTTAAATTGAAATTTAAAATGTTTTTGTTCCATAATTATTTTCCTTCAACTATCTTATTTTTCTTGTAAACGCTGCAATAAATGTTCCCAGTAATTCCAATGCAGTGACCTTTCTTTCTTGTAAAATTTAGTTTAAGGTTTTATTTTTAACAGTCTTTCTCAGTTCACACTTATTATGCAAGCATGTAGAAAACTGGAAAAATTTTTTAACATAGTAAGAAATGCAGATTCCCAACTGCTCTCGGGAGTAGGGCCTTCCTTTTTAAAAAACAGTATTTCTATTTTTGGGCAATTTGTTAGCCTTTGGAATCTTTCTTATTTTTAAAATGTTTAAAAATCTTAAAGTTATAGAAATGTAAACATTTATTTTTTATTTTAAAAGTATAATTCAAATTTTTAAAATAATTTTCCTCTTCTTTTTTTTACAAAATTAGAATTATATACATTATGTTTAAAATTGAATATATATATAAAATTAAAATTATAAAACTCAAAACATTAATGTTTTCATTTAAAAGTTTAATTAAAATTATAACTAAAAATAAACTTAAATTATAATATAATAATGATCACCAGCACCCAAAGTTTCTACCATTTTAATATATTTTCATCATACGTGGAAATTAGGAAATTGTGGCCATCTCAATTAAAAAAAAAATCTATCATCTGAAGTAACTCAAGTCACTGAAATACTACTATCACAACTATCTCGTTTTTTGGAGTTTTAATTATCAGCTTTAATAATCTTCACCTATTCAATTAATTTATTAACTTAATTAGAATTAGTCTTTATCTAGCATACTTTCAAATGTTGAACTATCAATCAATCCAATCTTGAGTAAAGTGGCTCCTTTGGATCTACAAAATATACTCCTGCTCAGATTCATCCAGAACTACCCTGTTTCTCCAACAATACGGCCTCCCCCAATAGGAAGTCCCAGTATGTTTTATAGGCATGAAATGAAAATAAGCCCCTCCCCCCAAATTAAGGCCTATATTAAAACATGTGAAATGGGGGGGAATAGTGGGGGGGCTTGCCGTTAGGAAGTGCTTTTGTTGCACACCTGGATATGGTGCTGCCTGTGTTGACCCCGATACGAAGTGCCCCACCAATGCCGAGGTCAACATCCAAGCTGTCGCCACCCACCCGCCCGAAGATGCAAGGGGGGGAAATTAAGTCACCCCCGAAAAGACGGGCTAGCCATCTTTTCGGGGCTCAAAAAAAATAAGACCAGCCTTATTATATGAGAAACACGGTAAATCAGCAGTCAGAAGAGTGAAAAAAAGCTGTTGAATAGAATAGAATAGAACAGAACAGAACAGAACAGAATAGAATAGAATAGAATAGAACAGAACAAAACAGAAACCTTGGAGGTCTTCTGATCCAACCTCCTGTTCAGTCAAGGAATCCTATAGCATTTCAGACAAATGTTTGTCTAATATCTTCTTAAAAGCTTCTGGTGTTTGAGCAATCACAACTTCAGATTAATTGTAACTGTTAGGAAATTTCTCCTTAGTTCTAGGTTGCTTCTCTCTCATTAATTTTCATCCATTGCTTCTTGTCTAGCCTTCAGATGCTTTGGAGAATAGGTGGACCCCCTCTTCTTTGTGGCAGTCCCTCAAATATTGGAACACTGCTAACCTGTCACCCTTAGACTTTTCTTTCACTAGACATACCCAATTCCTTCAACCATTCTTCATATATTTTAGCCTCCAGATCCCTAATCTAATATACAGATTACATGTCTCTATGGCAGCCCCTTAAATATTGGAACGCTGCTGTCATGTCTCCCCTTGGTCCTTCTCTTCACCAGACTAGCCATATTGAATACCTTCAACCATTCATCATATAGCCTCCAGTCATCTTGGTTGCTCTTCTCTGAACTTTTTCTAGAGTCTCTAATATAGATTAGCAAGTACACAGGGTATAGATTGTGAAGGTAACCTTCCCTAAATTGCTATTGTTTTTTCTGAACTTAAAAGAAGGATGTAAAAGTGAGCGCCATTGCATAGCTATGGAGCCCACAGAATCCAAGAGATGTCTTCTGGACTTTTTTCTTCTTTCCATCTTCTTAGTTCAGTTAGTGGTCCATGTGTGACAATAGACTCAAAGGAAAGAAGGCAGAAAATGCTCACTTTCCTTTTCTTGCAGTGACACCTCTGGCAACAAAAGAGCAAAGATCTCCTTCAGAATGTAGGTTTCATTGAAACCCCTCCTTCCTGTTTCTCCTTACAATGCTGAGCTTAAAGCTGTCTTTGTTTGCACGACAGGATTGACCTTTAGATGTTAAACAATGGCAACCCTCAGCTTCCATTTAAACCCAGTTATTCTCTTTACATTTGAATAAAACTAACTTAAAAGCTGGACTTAAAAAGCTTTCAGGTTAAACATTGAGGAGGGGTGAGCAAAAGGTTAGTTCTAGGAATTAGCTATCTTCCTCTCATGAGACCCACTGAAGCTGCTTCTGCCCCTCCCTGATGGATGACTCTGTGGAACTGAGGCTCCAAGAAAAGTCTACATGATACTGTTTGGGGCCCTTTGAACTGAGCAATCCGGGCAGCTTTTCCATCTGTTTTTAATCACTGAACAAATGTACATAATTAGAAAATTGTAATATGGGGCCCATAAAAGTCATGCTTGTCATGATTAAAGGTCACTGGTGAATGTACTGCCTTTCTGGAGAACATGGTGATTATCACCTCTCCTTAGATAGAGTTGATGAACTCTTCTTGTGAAAAACTGTACTCAAGAGTCTAACTCTGCAGCTTGTTCTTCTTTCAAAAAATAGATGCCATACATTTATTAAGTCTGGACTCTGTGCTACCAAGGGGGATAATTGCTGCTGGAATGATTTGCACCACAGTGGAGAAGCCAACATGGTCAGAACCTGCAATGCATTCCTCATCTGTGACCAGGTTTTCTCTCTCAGGTACTTTGACCACTGCACTTCTTGCTGATTAATAGAATAAGAGTAGAATTCTTCATTGGCCAAATGTGATTGGACACACAAGGAATTTGTCTTTGGTGTATATGCTCTCAGTGTACATTAAAGAAATACATTCATCAAGAACCATAAGATACAACACTTAGTGATAGTCATAGGATACTAAATAAGCAATTAAATTATACTAGGAAACTATATAAAACAATATTAATCATAAAGATACAAGCAACTAGGTTATAATCATAAGTGGGAAGAGATAGGTAATAGGAAGGATGAGAAGAATAATAGTAATTCAGTCTTAGTAAAGTTTGACAGTGTTGTGGAAATTAATTGTTTAGCAGAGTGATGGCATTCGGGGAAAAAACAGTGGTAGGATTCAGCCAGTTCTAACCAGTTTGGGTGAACTGGTCAGAATTATTCTGGCTGGCCCTGCCCCCACCCACCCCACCCCTTCCAGGAGTTCCCATTTTGGCTCCCAGGTAAGTGCAGGGAGCCCTACTAGGCTGCATGACTGGGAGCCATGATGATCAGCTAGGAGGTGGCAATGGACCAGCAGCCCCAGCACTGGGAGACTAACCAGTCAGACCTTAGAACTTCAGGACATCTTTTTTCCTCTGAGAAGTTGGAAGTCTAACTGAACTTTTTTAAGACTGGTAGTCAAAGGGCCTTCTTTTGTTGCCTTCAACAGAGGAGAACAGAGCTGGAAAGCAGGTTAGTGAGGGAAAGGAGGGTGTTCTGGAATGGGGTGGAAATGAGGATTTTGCATTATCATTATTTTGAAATGGGGTGGAAATGGGACTTTGCATTATAATGAGACCAATCACTGTTGTGTCATCTGCAAACTTCAATATTTTAACAGATGGATCTTTGAGATGCAGCCATTGGCATATAGGGAAAAGAGAAGTGGAGAAAGCACACAGCCTGGGGGGGCTCCTGTGCTAATCGTACAGGTATCTGATGTGATTTTGCCTAGCTTCACCTGCTGTTTCCTGTCTGTTAGGAAGCTTATGATCCACTTACAAGTGTGGTCAGATTCCGCTAGCTGATTTAGTTTAGTTAGAAGAATATCTGGAATGATGGTATTGAATGCTGAGGTGAAGTCTACAAAGAAGATCCTTGCATAGGTCTTTGGAGATTCAAGGTGTTGTGGGATGGAGTTCAGAGCCATATGAACAGCATCATGTCGGTCTATTTGCTCGATAGGCAAATTACAAGGAGTCCAAAAATGGATCCATGATGTGTGGGCCAGCACTACCCTTTCAAGGGTTTTCATAACTACAGATGTTACAACAACAGGTTTCAAATCATGCAGTTCCTTGATGGAGGATTTCTTCAGCACTGGGATGATAGTAGAGCACTTGAAGCAAGAAGGAACATAGCACATCTCCAGTGATTTATTAAAGATGCAGGTGAAGATGAGGGCCAGTTGGTTAGCACAAGCTTTTAAGCAAGAAGGAGTTATTTTGTCTGAGCCTGGTGCTTTTCCTGACTATTCTCTGTGAAATAGATCTTGCACTTCTTTTTCTGTGATCACCAGAGGTGGTGGGCCCAATTCAACTCAATTCAAGTCAAAACTTTATAGTCAGAGTACAACATGTGTACAATGAGATTGGCTGAGTCTCCCTTCGTGCATCCCCCAACACAATTCATAGTGAAGACAAAAAAAAACCTAACCCAGTGAATCCTACTAGCAAACACACAATCCTATTACACCATGTGAACTTACTGCACGTCACGTCAGCCCTGCAAGTCACTTGTACTATGTTGTTGTCAGCAGGGGTGGGATTCAAATTTTTTAACAATCGGTTCTGTGGTTATGGCTAGGTGGGCATGGCCATGTGACTGGGTGGGCATGGCTGCTTCTTCTGTTCTTTTTTTTTTTTTGCAGCAACCCCCCCCCCGCCCATTTTTACCCCCTGGGCCTCAGGGAAGCCTCCAGGGGGGCGGTTCTGCTCCTAGAAGGCTTCCCTGGCGCCCAGGAAAGCAAAAAATGGAGCAGGGGGGCACAGCTCCAACCCCCATGCCACCCTCCACATGCCCCCTTTTGTTTCCTGGGCCTCAGGGAAGCCTCCTGGGCAAAGCAGTAAGACAGCAAGGGGGATCCTGGCACAGCTGATCTCAGAACAGCTGATCATCAGGAGGGGGGGAAGAAATACATTAAGGAGTGACTGGGCAGGAGAGAATGCAGTCAGCGATGTTGGGCATGCATGATAAGGACTGGCTGGGAGGGGAAGGACAGACAGAAAGGGGCTGGGCCAGCCAGGGGCACGATTTGCTGGCTCTCCAAACTACACAGAATCATAACAATCAGTTCCATAGAACCAGTCCAAACTGGGAGAATCCTACCCCTGGTTGTAAAGTTAATTTCCTTCAGCATGGGAGGGAGGTTTGCTGTAACCAGTGATATTTTTAAGAATTTTCCACATGTTTTCTGGTTCATTTGTTGAGAACTGATTCCTTAGATTTTCAGAGTAGCTTCTTTTTGCTGCTCTGATCTTGCTTGTTAATACATTTCTGGCCTGATTATACAGCATTCTACCGCCTTTTCTGTAGGCTTCCTCTTTGGAGTGATATAGCTGCTTAAGTTTAGCTGTGCCTGTTATCCTCTGTAAACAATCATGAATGACTTATATTTTTTTCTACAATCACTTGAAGCACAATGTGGAGATTTTGTATCATCTGATATTATTACTATTATGACTATTATTATTTTCTTTATTCATTAAACATGAAACTCAATCAACAGAACATTCAAAAATGCATCACAAATATCATTGATGATTATTATTGTTGTTGTGAGGGAAACAAGTTGTGTGCCCCTGAATCTCTCTAATCAACTCCTTTGAGGCCCAAAAATTGGGGTGATTGCTGCAAAAAGCAAAGCAAAAAAACAAAAAAACAAAACCACTTAACCCAAAGTGCTTTTCCAAAAGACAACTGGACTTTCTTGGTTTTTTTCCTTCAAAATGTTTCACTTCTCATCCAAGAAGCTTCTTCCATTCTGAACTTCACTTCGATGAGAAGTGAAACATTTTCAAGGGAAAAAAAACCAAGAAAGTCAAGTTGTCTTTGGGAAAAGCACTATTTATTATTTTAAATAGCGATGCACATTATTACATATCCCCTCAACATTAGAAGTATTACTGATAGTTGGAGAACATTTATGTTTCTTATACTTGCTTTGAGTACATCTGATTGTCTCCTGTAGCAACCTTTAAAGTAACTTCCTCGGGAAATGTTTCATTTTTTCTGATGCCTGGATTATTATTTTTTCACCATTAAGCCTTGTTGTGCTCCATCAATTTGATCTTCCCATTTTTTTTCCTTTATTCTGCACTTATGTATCTCTGAGTCTGTTTCTCCAAATGCCAGCCCACCACTTTATCTCCAGCTCATCCATTATAGTTGTTTCACTGTTCCCCCTGATTTTTGGCTGCATCCTTCCAGCCATGCTTAACTGCTCTTCTGTCTCTGACAAGGTATTCAGTGCCTTATTAGAGAAAGGAAAATAAATTGATCACCAAGAATAGCTGCTTTGTGAGGAGTCTACTGGGAGCCAACAGAAGCACAACATGCTTTTTGTTTTCCTGTTTTAATTTGCTCAGGCAAAAAGGAAAGATTGTTCAATTTGCTATGTAGTTCAAAGGCAATTTGCAATATAGAACTTCATAATTAGCCTGGATAATTGTCCCTATCTTCATGGATGCCCACTTTTCATAAACAAAGGACACATGCTTTGAGGGAATAGACCTGTCTACATATTATCCTTATCCTAGCACAACAGCCACTAAGTGTTTCTCAATAGTAGAAATGCACAGCAGGTTCAACCCGCCTCATGCCCATTTCATGAACAACCCTGCCTCTATTTCTTGCTCTGAGTCAAAAACGATGTTTCTCAGGCTTCACTCCTCAACCCTAACCCTAACCTCTCAACAGTAGAAAATTCTTCTTTATGTTTAACTAAAGTCTACTTTTTTTGTCATTTAAGCATAGAATAGAATAGAATCCTTTATTGGCCAGGTGTGATTGGACACACAAGGAATTTGTCTTGGTGCAAATGCTCTCAGTGTACATAAAGAAAAGATACATACATGCTCTTTCTTATCCAAACTTCTGGAGGATCTCTAAACAATTATGCCCTATTTTCCAAACAACCATCCTTCAGGTCCTTGAAGACAAGTTTCATCCTCAACATCTGTTTCTCAGTGTTGTCTTCATGACTTTTTTCAAATGTGATGCTCAGAGATGGATGTGCTGTTCTAGGTGACCATAGCGATTTCCTGTTTGTGTTGTCCGAAGTGAACAGAGAGCAAAGGGATGGTAATCATTTGTAAGCAACTTGGAAGTCTTCTTATCTAACTCTCTGTTCAAGCAGCAGCCCCTATAGCAGTGGTGGCTAAAAATTTTTAGGCCGCCATGCCGAACATTGTGCATGCACTCATGTGCCAGCACCCAGAAGGCAATGTGCACACACCCCCATACACCCCCTGCACATGTGCCCCCTGTGCCATGCATCTCTGCACATGTGCATGCGATCGCCCCACATGACGATCTCTGTGCATTTGTGCACATCTCCCACACTCACCTGCCCTCATGCACCAGACACCCAACAATCAGCTTTTTGACATATACAGTGGGCTCTTCTGGGTGACCTCTCTCATGCCAGAAGAAATGGCTCTGTGTGCCACTTCCAGCACACGTGCCATATGTTCGCCATCATGGCCCTATAGCATTTGGACAAATAGTTGTCCAGTCTCTTCTTGAAAACCTCCAGTGATGCAGTACCCACAACTTCTGGAGGGAAGGTGTTCCACTGTTTAATCATTTTCAAGAAATTTCTCCCTAATTCTTAGTTAAATCTCCTTAATAAATTTCCATTTGTTACTTCTTTTCTTGGCTGTCTCAAGTGCTTTGGAGAAGAAGTCAACCCCACTCTTTTCTTGGCAGTCTCTTAAGCATTGTAAGAGAGCTATCATGTCATCTCTAATCCTTCTTTTTATTAAGTTAGACATACCTGGTTCCCTTAAACATTCATCATACAGTTTAGCTTTAGTCCCCTAATCATCTTTGTTGCTTTTCTGTGCATTCTTTCTCCAGTCTCAACACCTTTTTTGTGTCATTGTGACCAGAACTGGATGCAGTATTCCACGTGTGGTCTCAACAGTGCAGTGTAAGACAGTGGTCCCCAACCTTGTGGGCACTATGAACTGGTTTCATGGAAAGCAGTTTTTCCACGGACAAGGTGAGGGCATGGTTTCATGATTCCGCATGTGCACAGATGGGGCTTTGCTTGTTTGAGTGGACAAGTTCCTGGCAGGCTGGTCTATGAACTGGGGGTTAAGGAGCCCTAGTATAAGACCACACTTGGTGTATTGTGTCCAGTTCTGGTACACAACAAATCATTTCAACATACATATTAATTTTAGCTTAGTACATGTTGCAAAGAGGATCAAAAGCAATAAGAACTGCCTGTTTGAGAAATGACTGATGATGGAGATTAATCATACTTTTGATAAGGTTGATTCTTTTCAGAACAATTTTTATACTAATCCAAGTGATGTGATGATCAAATATGAGCCAGCAGTGTGCAGCAGTAACCAAAATGCCAATGCAATATTTGGCTGCATTAATAGAGGGTAGAATCAAGATCACATGAAATTCTAGTACTGCTTTATAAGGCCTTGGTAAGACCACACTTGGAATATTGCATCCAGTTCTGGTCACCAAAAGATAAAAAACAATGTTGAGACTTTCGAAAGAGTGCAGAGAAAAGCCACAAGAACAAATAGGGGGTTGGAAGCTAAAACAAACAAATAATGGTTACACGAATTGAGTATGTCTAGTTTAATGAAAAGAAGAACTAAGGAAGACACAATATCTCTAATATTTGAGGGGCTCCTACAAAGACAAGGGTGTCAACCTATTTTTCAAAGCACCAAGAGGCAAGACAAGAACAATGGATGGAAACTATTCAAGGAGAGAAGCAACCTAGAATTAAGGAGTGATTTCCTCGAAGTGAAAGTAATCAACCAATAGAATAGCTTGCCTTCAGAAGTTGTGGGTGCTCCATCACTGGAGGCCTTCAAAGAAAGACTGGGCAACCATTTATTGCCTGAAATGGAATGGGGTCTCCTGCTCAAACAGAAGGTTGGACTAGAAGACCTCCAAGGTCCCTTCCAGTTATATTATTCTATGTTCTATGTTCTAATTTGGCAAAAGCTCCACTAAGAAACTCAGAATCTCCAAGGAACTGGATAGCCTCTTGCAAGCTTGAAAAAAAGGCATTTCCAAGAATTTTAAAAGGCCACTTGCTGCATTCATTTCATCTGCAAATAAAAGATTACTTGTTGCAACTGGGAAAACTGCGTCCTTAATGCTGAGGGAAATCTA
The DNA here is from genome assembly GCA_004320025.1 of Laticauda laticaudata. Taxonomy (NCBI): domain Eukaryota; kingdom Metazoa; phylum Chordata; class Lepidosauria; order Squamata; family Elapidae; genus Laticauda; species Laticauda laticaudata. The sequence goes on along the minus strand of BHFT01023806.1, from coordinate 9,847 downwards.
TGCCTTATTGAAGAGACGAAGAAGCTGAAACCAGAGTGAATGCCTAATCTCCTCCTTTTTTTCTATGTGGAATTAAAGCTGCTTTACACAGAAGGTATTGGCACCTATTCTTCTCGCTAATTGCCTTTCCTTGCCTCATATTTTGCTTATTTATTGTTTTCACTGTTTCGTTTTGCCATTCAAATTCACAATATCTGCTACTTTTGATTATACAGACTTTTCAGGAGGGAACAATAACAAGCATTTATGTTCCTTCCTGCTTCATATGAAAAGACCAGAGTGATCATGGCTAAGCTAAAGAATTCAGAAGTCAGAAAATAAAATATTCAACTGAACCTACTTGATTCCACTCAATGAAACATTTACTTGGTTTAAAAGAACACTATATAGAAATGGAAAAAGGTTAAAGTTAGTGATAATCTGCGATGCAGCAATAATGCAAAATCAAAATCATTATCTGCTAAACAAATCACTTATATTTACTATTTTACATAGCAGGGTATTTTCGCCTCTTTTACCAGCTGGGAGGTGACTTTGGAGTCCAATTACACGGTGGGGAAAGGAGGGAGGGAGGGAGGGAGGGAGAGAGAGAGAGAGAGAGAGAGANGGAGGAGGAAGGGAGAGAGAGAGAGAGAGAGAGAGAGAGAGAGAGAGAGAGAGAGCTGCTAATGAATGAGCCAGCCATTAGCTCTCATTGTCTTTGCTTCTTCTTATGAATCTGATCCCTTGATAGTCCTATCCTAAATTCTTTTCATAGCACATACACACACTCATGACAGAGTGGGTCTGCTGGCCCAAGAGCTACAAAGTAATGGCAGAACCTAATAAGGTGCTTGTAGACTTTACCTGGAGTGAGAATGGATTGCCATATCAGAAGGAGGGCAGGCATCCAAATTGCACTCTGGTGTAAACTGCAGGGGGCTGCAAACAACACATTATTCTGGCTCCCCAATCCCTAGGCTGTGGGCCAGGACCACTCCATAGCCTGTTAGGAACCAGGCCATGCAAGCGAGCAAAGCTTCAGCTGTACATGCGCAGGATCTGGATAGCATGTGAAACAATCCCTCCTCACCTCATCCATGGAAAAATTGCCTTCCACAAAACCAGTCCCTGGTGCCAAAAGGGTTGGGGGAATTACTGCTTCAATATATTAATAATAGCTGTGTGCAGTTCTCTCCCGTTGAATGAATCAATCTGATCATTGCTTAATTTGAATCATTGATTTGATTTAAGTCAATTTGGAAAAATTGTCAAATTAATTTGAGGTTGTCTAGTTTAATTCAACTTGGAACCCAATCAAACCAATTTCAAATCAGATCTAGGAATCAAAGCTTTACACAGTTCTAAAAACAGATTCTTGTTAGGTTTACTTTGATGGTGAAACATATGGAATGGGGCCACAGTTTCTGCCCTTATGTAAAAGATTTGCAGAGTGTCTGATAGCTATAACACTCACTACTTCAGGTTTACAGTCTGATCATTCTCACACAAAAGGAAAGCACAATTTCTTTATGTTACCCACTTGTTCTAATGACCAGGAGCACAGAGCTAGAGTAGATCTACCATCTATTTTCTATCTGTCTATCTGACTGTTATCTATCCATCCTTCTGCTACTACTGCCATCAAGTCATTTGCTGTTTTCATGATGTTTTCACTGGCTTATATTGAGCACATAACAAACAAACAAAAAGATAATACAGTATGAGCAAATGTTGATGAGGGAAATTGTATAAAGGAGCCTGCACAGAAATAATCAGATTAAACCATAATTCAGATAATGAGGAAAGCAATGGTGAAGAAGGGGCTCATAAGTTCAGATCATGAGATACAGGAAACAAAATTATGGACAACTATAAAGGACTCAAATGCCTACATACCAATGCTCATAATTTGGAAACAAATGGAGAGTTTGAAACAGAGGTGGTATTCAGCAGGTTCTGACCAGTTCTGGAGAACCAGTACCGGAATTTTTGAGTAATTTGGAGAACCAGCAAATCCCACCTCTTACTGGCCCCACCCCCATTCCAAGTCCCAGCTGATTGGCTGAGTCTTCTTTGGTACTGGAGAACAGAGCTGGAAAGCAGGTTAGTGGCATGGGGAGGAAAATTTTGAAGTATCCTTCCCCTGCCACACCTACCAAGCCATGCGCACCAAGCCACACCCACAGAACTGGCAGTAAAAAAAATTTAAATCCCACCACTGGTTTGAAATTCCAGTATATGAAGGAAAGAATGATATTGTAGTTATCAATGTATGTGTGTTTCTATGTGTGTCTCTGTGTACTGTGTACTGAGAAAAACTGCAAAAAAGAGCAACAAAGAGGATTAGTTGTCTGACAGCTAAATCATATGAAGAATGCTTGCAGGAACTGAATATGCCTAGTCTACAAGGGGAAGGATTGGGGTGACATGATGGTAGTGTTCCAATATTTGAGGGGCTTTTACAAATGGGATAAACTTATTCTGAAAAGCATCTGAAAACAGAACAAAAAGTAATGGATGTAAACTTATCAAGGTGAGAAGCAAGCAAGAACTAGGACAAATTTCCTGACCATGAGAACAATTAATCAGTGGAATAAATTAACTCCAGAAGTTGTGGGTCTCCATCACTGGAGATTTTTAAGAAGAGGCTGGGCAGTCATTTGTCCAGAATGATATTCTGCATGAGCAGTGGGCGCATTGGACTACAAGACTTCTAAGATCCATTCCAACTCTATTATTCTGTTATACTGAAACTTGGTGGAATGGAACCCAATGGAACACATAACTAGATGGATATAAATTGTTCAGAAGACCCAACAAAGACCAAAAAAATGAGGGATGTGTGTGTGTGTTGCACTGTACATAAAGAATTATTACATCTCCACAGAGATACACAATACTGGGGATCAAAGTCTTCTTGAAAGTATTTGAATAAATATTAAAGGAAAGAGAGATAATTTTGGTATAGGTGTGTATTACGGGCCACCAAACTAGCCAGAGGAAATAGATGAACTCTTTGCTAATTCCTTAGTTGATGTGTATAGAAAACACACCGCTTTAACTGACCTCACATCAACTGGGAAACAAACTGCAGCGAGTGAGAGATAAATCTGATGTGCCTAGCCAGCAATTTTGTCATACAAAAAGTTGAGGAAGGAATTGGGGGATAACTACTCTAGACTGTGAGAACAATGGACCAATGGAACAGAAGGCCCTCGGAAGTTGTGGGATCACCATCACTTGAGACTTTCAATAAGAGATTGGACTGCCATTTGTCAGAAATGGTGTAGGGTCTCCTGCTTGGGTGGGAGGTTGGACTAGATGACTACAAGGTCCCTTCCAACTCTGTTTATCTTTAATCTGACTTAATTCTTACTAATTGGATGAAATGGTTGAGGGGGTAGAAATTATAAGAACTTTGAGGGAGAGCAACCATATTAAAATCCACCATAATGCAACCATAGTAAGTCAACTCAGACTAGTAGACTTTAGGAGAGCTGACTTCAAAAAATTAAGACAGAAACTAGGAAGGATTTCATGGATGGATGCCCGAAAAGGAAAAAAGTTCAAGATGCTTGGGAAACCCTGAAAAATGAGATAATGAAGGCCCAAGTAAAAATAATGCCATACTGAAAGAAAACTGAATGAGAGTAGACCAGAGCAGCATGGTTCCATAAAGAGCTCCTTGAAAAATTGAGGGACAAAAAGGTCAAATATAAAAAATGGAAACAGATATATAAGTGAAGCCCAAATCTGCAAGGAGAGAGACAGGAAAGTTAAGGCTCAGAATGAACTATGATTAACAATCAATGCCAAAAATAATTTTAAAAGTTTCTGTCACTATGTAAGGAACAAGAAGAAAGTCAACAAAATGATTGGTCCACTAATGGGAACAGATGGTAAGGAGGGACAGGCAGCAGGGAGAAAGTGGAGCTGCTTAATTCCTTCTTTGCATTTGTTTTTATGCAAAGGGAAGAAACAGCTTCATGTCTCAAAAGCAGCACAACAAGATGGAAGAGTATACAAGTCATAATAATCAAGGAATTAGTAAAAAAATCTGTCTACCCTAGACAAATCACTCTTTCTAGAGTCTCAACATCTTTTTTATAGTGTGGTGACCAAAACTGGAAACAGTACTCTAGGTGTGGTCTTACTATTTATACAGTGGCATTAGTACCTTCCTTGATCTAGATTGTATCCCTGTTAATGCAATTTAGGATTGCATTGGCTTTTTTGGCTACTGCCACACACTGTTGGCTCATATTTAATTGGCTGTCCACCAAGACTCCAAGATCCCTCTCACAATTACTGCTATTAAGCCTGGTTTCACCCCGTCTGTATGTGTACTTTTGATTTTTCTTTTAGAGTAAAGTCTTACACTTTTAGAGTAAAAACTTTGTAGAGACATTGAATTTCATTTTGTTAGATAGGGCCCAGTGTTCCAGTCTGTCGATCCATATGGACTTTGAGCCTATCTTCTTGGGTGTTTGCTATTCCTGCCAGTTTAGTATCATCCACAAATTTAGTAAATTCTCCTTCTATTCCCTAATCTAAGTCATTTATGAAGATATTGAAGAGTACTGGGACTCAGATGGAATCTTGTGGTACCCCACTGCTTACTTCTTTCCACGTAGATGTAGTACCATTAAGGATTACTCGTTCAGTATGGTGTGTCAGCCAATTACAAATCTTTCTGGTGGTGGTGCTATCTATCCCACTTTTTTCTTTTCTTCTTTTTTTAAAGAAAGAGGTTTTTTTAAAAAACAAACATACACCTACAAAACATAAAAACATCTTCCATTTTATGTACATATAGGGAGAAAAAATATTTTTTCTTCACTTTAACTAGCTTAATTTCACCTCTTAATTTTCAACTCTTTTCTCTTGACTTTTAATTTCACTTTAAATCTTTCAGAGTGTCTCTTCAAGCAATAATAAGTAAAAGTTCATCTCATCAAACTGACACACTTTCTTTCAATCTCTTCCGTTCCGGAGCTGTCCCGGCAGCTTGAATGGCTGCCTCTCTGCCACCAGCAAAAGGGCTTTTCCTGGATCAACCAGGGACTTTGCAATGTCCCTGGGATCAACAGGATGTGCCCTCCTCAGTCATCATCTCTATGGGACAGTTTAGGTCTGGTGGGATTGTCCTGCAATGGAGATATCAGTGGCGATCTTGGAGCTTCAAGATCGCACGCTGTACCACTGAGATGCCCCCATCCCACTTTTTTCTAGCTTACCAAGAAGGAAGTTGTGGTTTACTTTATTGAATACCTTGCTGAATTATAAGTGCTGTATATTATGTCCACAGAATTTCACTGGTCTATTAATTTAGTCACTATATTGAAGAATGAAATAAGATTGGTTTGGCATGATCTGTTTTTAACAAACCCATGCTGACTTCTAGATATTACTTTACTCATTTCTAGATGTCGGCAGATCTGTTTTTTTATTATCTTTTCCAGTATCTTCCCAGGTATTGAAGTTAGGCTGATTGGTCTGTAGTTTCCTAGGTCTGTTTTTTTCCCTTTTTTGAAGATGGGAACTATATCAGCTCTTTTCCAGTCCTCCTCTCCCTTAAGAAGTGGATAAACAACTTAGAAACCACTTGGCCAGTGATCAGACTAGCCCTACTAAAGACTAGAGCAGCTTTTAAGGCTCAAGCGGACAAAAAATGCTGTGAATCTAAACTGTTCAAAGTTGGGGATCATGTATATTTATCAACAAAATTCTTACAATCATTATAACCTTCTGAGAAACTGGGACCAAAATTCATTGATCCATTTCCCATTACCAGAATCATAAACCCTGTCACTGTAGAACTCCTACATCCTAAGACATTTAGGCAGGTTCATCCTGTATTTCATTGCAGTCTACTCAAACCANATCCTGTATTTCATTGCAGTCTACTCAAACCAGAAATCACTTCAAAGATCAGACCCCCTCTTCCCACACCTCCAACCCCCATTATGGTGGAAGGGGAACAACATTTTGAAATTAAAGATATCCTTGACTCATGCACTCACCATGGCTCCATAAAATACTTAGTAGCATGGAAATACTCCTCCCAAAATGAATGAGTAGCCAAAAAACATGTAAAAGCCCTTAACAAACTACCCTAACTTTTAATGTAATATATGCTTTATGTCTTCCAGATGGATTTTCCATTTTTTTTATGAGTGCAATATGTCAGATCCATGTATCTGCCATTCTTTGATGGAAGAACGAGGGTTTGGATTTGATATATTTAATGTTTTTCTTCTCCATGTAGCCTAAGTATCCTATTTCTTACCCTGTATTTTGTATAACCCTTTACACAATTTGTCACCATTGTGTGGTGCTCCAGATGCCTAAAAAAATCTCACCTCTTGAGGAGATACAAGGAGAGAAGGGGGTCATGTAGATTGCAGCACCGAAAAATAGCCCTGGGAAACTTTCCTTATCTGCTTTCTCAGATATGCTGGTATAACACTTGCGGATTGGTGGAATCCACATCAGACTGTTGGGAGGGGTTTCTAATTCCCTTTATCCTAGTTGCATGCCCTGAGGGACCTCAGATCCTGCTTTCAATTTTGACTTGCTTTTACCTCCCTTCAATAAAAAGATTCCTTTTGAAATACAAAGTTTTCAAGAGTCTATACTTATTTTTTGAAGTGGAGAGAGGCTGGTCCTTACACCATCTCTTTCTTTCCTCTGCTTGGTTGAGTGGCCTGTAATAGACGCAATGTCATTTCTCCCCCCAACCTTTTATGTTGACCCATATGGATTCTAGAAGATTTTCATCCTTTGTTTTGTGGATTTCAATAGAGATGTAGTGATCTTTTAAATATAATGTAACTCCTCTTTTGTTAAGTCTGTTTCTTTTGAATAGTTTCTATCTTTCTGTTAGTAAATTCCAGTCATGATTTCATCCCACCAAGTTTTGGAAATGGCAACTATATCATATCTGCCTTCATGTGGTAATACTTCAAGTTCACCCTGATTGTTCCCTAAACTTTGAGCATTATGTATAGGCATTTGAGTCCTTCATGGGTCTTGGGTATGCTTCGTATATCTTCTACATTGTAACTGGGATTTCCATCCTTTCTATCACTCTTTACTTGATTATGTTTTTCTTTTTTTATTTCTTTTTTTCTCTTTACTCACTATCTCCTTATATGGTTGGTTATCTAGTGGTTTTTTGTTTTGAATTAGGTTCTAAACGTTCTAAAGATTGGCACCCCCCAATTTTAGTTTACAGCTCTTTTGATAAGATGATCCAGTCATTTTCCAAATATGGCTAACATTTTAGACTATAGACTTATAGAAGGATCTTGATATACTTTGAGCATTTGGGCCCTATCCAACAAGATGCAATTCAGTGGTGATAAAAGTAAGGTTTTACACTTAGGCAAGAAAAACTGAAATGTGTATAGAACATATATAGAATATGTGGTACCTGGCTCAACATCAGTAATAGTGAGAAGGACCTAGGTTTTCTAGTGGATTATCATTTAAGTATGCATCAGCAGGTGCTGCAGTTGCCAAAAAAAGCCAGTGTAGTCCCAGGCTGCATCAACAGAGGGATAGCATCAAGATTATAAGAAGTGATGATACTATTTTATACTGCACTAGTGAGGCCATACTTATCCTGTTCCGATCATCATAATATAAAAAAGAGTGCAGAGTAAAGCAACAAAAATGATAAGGAATCTGGAGGCTAACTCATATAATGAATGGTTGAGGGAGCTAGGTATCATGCCCCTGGTGGAGACTGACTCTGAGGGAGAGGAGGAACAGCCGACAGGGAGTGGAAGTATGGCTCCAGAGGTGGTGGAGGAGGCTGGGGAAGGGCAGAGGCCATCTGGGCAGTCAGAGGAGAACCCAGACCCATCCCCTCTCCATCTTTGGACATGCAGGGAGGAGAGGATATGTGGTCTACTCAGGAGGAGAGGGCCTNAGAGGAGAACCCAGACCCATCCCCTCTCCATCTTTGGACATGCAGGGAGGAGAGGATATGTGGTCTACTCAGGAGGAGAGGGCCTTGATCATCTTCATGGGCTGAAGCTGTAACAACTGGATAAGAGGATGGACCTATGTCTCGGCAAACTCTGGAAACAAAGCGTGGACATATCTCTAGTTTAAAGTTCCTCTCTGAGTTTGGCATCCTTCTCAGTGTGTGTTCTGTTTTCTATGGATGTCCTCCATCCCTTATCTTGCCTGGTTTGTGTTGTTTTTTTACTTTTTATAATTTAAACAACATTGTCCTCCTTCTGGTAACTGCTCGTGTGGGAGTTTTTTGTCTCCAGTCAAGGATACTTGGAGCTTGGAAGCCCCAAGGAATAAAAGGGGCTTCACCTTTTGTGACTGTGTTTATTTTGTATCCTGCCCCCAGGTCATCACACAAGTACAGCTAGCCTATTGAAGAGAAGGATTAGGGGAGACATGATAACTGTCTTCCAGGATTCGAGTGGCAGACACAGGGAGGAGAGGGTCAAGTTATTGTGCAAAGCACCTGAGGGCAGAACAAGAAGTGATGGGTGGAAGCTGGTTAAAGAAACATCCAACTTGAAATAAGGAGGAATTTCCTAACAGTGAGAACAATTAATCAATGGAATAGCTTGCCTTCTGGGGTTGTGAATGTTCCATTGCTGAAAGTTTTCAAGAAAGGATTGGGCAACTATTGACCAAGAGATCAAGGTCTCTTAGCTTGAGCAGAGAGTTGGACTGAGTTCCTTTCCAGCCCTATGATTTTATGTTCTATGTTTTTATGTTATGTTCTAAGATAGGAATTCATAGCAGCAGATGGAAGATTTGGAGGAGATACCTTGCAGAGTCTTGTCCAAATATCTTTGTTGAGAAAGGGTTTTCTTATTTTTTTTTAAACTGCTTCAGAATAAAGATGGCTTGAGTTCAGGATAATAGCAGCTTAGATGGTAATTGCAGCTATGCTCCCTTAGTCAACTTGCAATTAAACTTGGTTCATTGACACAGTTTTGTGGACTCTGATTTGTTAATGTAACCTTGGTTGTTTTTTTGGAACTGGCTGACAGCTGGTTTAATTCTGCCTTCTGCTTTGGATCTGATATTTGGCACTGGGTCCAATGTGGTCCATTTGCAGCTGAGCCCTAGGAAAGAAGTGTAGCCGTGGGCTTGGGCTGGGTGGATCTAAAATGTCAAGAAGAAAGATAATTAACTGCAAATTTATCAAGGCCCTGCTGGAATAATTTGTTCGTCCTGGAAATCTTTTGGATGCTCTTTCATAAGGCTTGCCTGGTAGCCTTTTGCAGTTCTGTCACTTTCATGAAGTATCTAAAGAAGGTGGAATAAGTTCATTTTGGTCACATTCCACCAGAGGAAGAGTTGCATAAATTTAAAATGTGCTGAGTTCTTCTATACTGCATTTGAATTCTAAGTTGCTAAACATCTAAATGGCTCAGTCCTCTCCTCCCCAGGATTTCAGTGGCCAGAAGCAAAAGGATAGGCAAGGGCCCAGTGGTAGGATTCAATATTTTTTTTACTGCCAGTTCTGTGGGCATTGCTTGGTGGGCGTGGCAGGGGAAGGATACTGTAAAATCTCCAGTCGGAGGTGGGATTTGCTGGTTCTTTGAACAACTCAAAATTTTGGCTACCGGTTCTCCAGAACTGGTCAGAATCTACTAACATGGGCAGCACACGCTTTTATCTTTCTTGGTGTCTTCAATCTACTTCATATTAACTGGACCCTTAACAAATGTACAGCTGAACCCACACATGCAACTTTCTACAATGCAGTAACAAATTTGGGATTAGAACAACTCGTAACCAACAACACTTAACAACTGCCTCGATCTCATCTTCTGCAACAGTTTGAATTCAATTTATGGAATACAAATTAAAGAACCCTTTT
>BHFT01023804.1:0-19060 GCA_004320025.1 Laticauda laticaudata | reverse complement strand
AAAAAAAAAAACAGTAGTCCAATTTTCTCCCCCCTTTTTTTTCTTCCTTTCTTTCCACTCACCAACCAACTTCACAGTCCTGTCAGTAGCTCAAAATCTTAGTTACTGCTAAACTTTGGGGAATGGGGAAAAACCATGCCTTTCCCTCTCTTGAGTTCCTCTTTTTTAAAAAATTGATTTTGGGGGAAAATTCCACAATAGAAGTTAGAAAATTCTGACCTAGATCTGCCATGCTGTTACAAAATCAGTTGTCATTCCTCCTTCGGTCCAGCTGTCCCAACCTTGGTTTGGCCATAATGGCTGTCTTTTTCTCCCACCAGTTTGAGTGATTTCCCCCTATGAAGTGTCTCCTCTGTCTTTGTCCCCCTGGACCCTCCCAGAGGAATTTGGTCCCATAGGACCTCCTGGTGGGCAGAATTTGGCTGGATTTTGTGAAGCCCTGCTAATCCACACCATGTTGCCATGACATCAGCCTATCTCTCCCTATAATAACTGATCTTTCATGAACTGTGGATTTTCTATGCCATATTGTCCTGTCACCAGTATAGATTAAAGATAATGTTGTCTTATCCATGCATCATGACACATGTAGCTTCTGGTCACATTTTCCTATTCCTGTGGGCTCAAGCAATCCTATCCCATTTACCTTCTGGTTCTTTCATTTTTGTAATCCAAGCCTGTTTGAATTTGCAAAGAAAGGATAGTCCCCTCATCTCAGCATAGCATAATGTTATAACAATTGCCTGATACACAAATGACCTTTGGAACACAGTAGGAAGATTGTTTTTGTCAGTTGTTGTCTCCAATGTTCTTTCTCTGAAATGCTTACTATTTTACCAGACACTGTTTAAGAAATGATTAAATGGTGCATCAGTCAGAAACAAGAAAAGAACTGGAAGAGAGGGAGGGAGGGAGAATACTCTGACTGGGCTTTTAAATATATTAGCTCAAAACAAATGGCAATTATTTGCAAACAGGAGACATAGTGATATGCTATAGTTAGATGAAGAAGATGGAGGTGGAGATGGAATCCAATGCCAATAAGTAGTTGCTTATTATAAGTCCATTTATTGCAACAAAGATATTATGTTTGATGATAAAGCATTTTTCAACAAGATTAAAAATCATGTAATGGATACTTATTGGAACAAACACAGAATTGAATTCATGCATAAATAAAATGGGCTGAATTAGACTGATTCATACATTCCTATAAAACACCCATCTATTTTTCATAAGATACCTATATTTGTGTAAAGATTAATACATTAGCTTTCATAGGTTCATATTTTATTATATCCTTTTCAAAGAGCAAATATTTATTTATTTTACTATTTTACTTTATTTTAACCAGATATTGGAGGAACTCAGATTTGAATTTTTGGGAAAAACATTGGTATTTTTAATAATCATTGAATATATGCATTAAGCTGACTAGATACAAGTCATTTATTTTAGAGGATTGTTTTAAGGAATTGAAAGAATTCCATGCTGAATATTTACAATACAATCTTTGGGCTCTGGGAAAATCACAAAAAATGATGCTTGATATCACATAAAGCCCCCAGGTTGCTCATTTCTGTTTTAGAATTTCAGATTTTCTGAATTTCTGTTTTAGAATTTCAGATTTTCTGTTTTAGAATTTAATTTATTAGAAATTAAAATCAAATTTAACTTATTAACAATCACAACTTATGTACCATGTACATGTAATATATTGAAATATTCTACCACCTCAAATCTGCAAAGATGTGGCCTTCTGCCCACACAAAGGCAACATGAATCTCATGTGCTTATTAAAAGAGTGGTGGCTTCAGTTTTTCATCATATGGCATTGTGATATTTTGATATGATTACACAGTCTTAGGTTATATGGGTGTGCACCAAGGGAGAAGGATGGTCCTAAACTGCTGCCTCTTGAATCATTAATTAGGAAATGGTAATAAATCAAGTCCAATAGATTTGGGGGCCATCCGTTTGGTAAAAATGAGACCAGGTAAAGCTCCAGGCCCAGATGGTCTTACAAGTTAATATTAGAAGTGATTTGAAAATAAACTTCTTCAACCACTGAAAGACACAATGAATGGTATATTACAGGGGGGAAATATACCCCAGACATGGAAAGAAGCTGTATTATTCCCATAGAGGGTCAAAGAATTATAGACAGATTTCATTATTGAACAGTATAGTTACTGAACAATAACTATAAACATTTTGCTGCTACTTTTACAGAAAGACTAAAGAAGATTTTACAAGTATATATACATGAAGACCAAGCAGACTTTCTGCCAAAAAGGCAGTTAAGAGATAATGTAAGGACTGTCCCAAATATTACTGAATATTTACAATATCATAATGAGAAACAGGCTGCCTTAATCTTTTTAGATGCAGAAAAGGCCTTTGACAATCTGAATTGGGGCTTTATGTTTAGGGTGCTAGAAGAAATAGATTTTGGACTGAATTTTATTCAAGGAATTAAAGCAGAATTTATTCAAGAAATTAAACACAGAATGCAAAAATTGTCAAAAATGGTGATTTAACTAATTCATGTGAAATTCAAAAGGGCACAAAACAATAATGTGCTTTGTTCCCTTTGCTGTTTACTTTGGTTTTGGAAGTTTTGAATAGAGATGAGAAAAATAAGGGGTATAAAGAAAGAAGTCTATAAATTGAGAACCTTTGCTGATAACTTGGTCATATTTCTACAGGATCCCAAAAAATAATATCGAACATTTGATGAGGAAACAGAATGCATTTAGGGCCCAGCAGGTTTCAGAATAAATAAACAGAAAACAACAATTAAGAATTAATTATTCTTAATAATTAATTAAGGATTAAGAACATATCCTTTCAAAGCAAAGTGACTTTTAATTTGTGGAAGCTTCCTGGACTACTTAAATAGAATTGATTAATAATCCTGAGATATAAAGAACCATGATTATTGAACTTTCTGAGGAGTAACATTGGACTGGAATATATTGTTTTTAGACTTGAGTAAGATCAGGACTTATTAAATTAAGCCAAGATGCTTCATCAGGGGGAAGTGAGTGTGATTTCAAGAGAAATGGCATTGATGTTTCAAAGCATTAGAGATACTATGGAAAAAAAATCACAGAGAGATAAAGTAACTAATGCATATATGGGATGCATTAGGCATATACGGGAAAATAGAAAATATATGGCATATATGGGAAAATAGAAAATATGCTTCAACTGATAATGAATGAATATCAGAGTCCAGGAAAGAGAGGAGATTGCAGAAAGAATGGAAGAAAAGACAGAACAGACAAATCAGCAAACAAAGCAAGAAGATGAGAAGGAGAAGATGATAAAGACTGATGAAATAAACCAAGGGAAAAGCACTTTAAGAGATTTAAAAATGAAATAGGATAACCTGGAAGATATTTTTGAAAGGGAGATAGGAGCTTGGGTGGATACTCTGGAGACCTACCAGCTTAGGAGGATACAGATGGGAGAAATATTCAGCCTGGATGGTGAAGATACAGATGTTGATAGAGATAAAGATCCAAGAGGCAAGCCAAAGAGGTATGGGAGGCAAGCCAAAAAATGAATAAGAATTGAAGTATTAAAATAGATGAGAGATGACGGATAGAAAGGACACACACACACACACACACACACACACACACAAAATTTGAATAAGAATGCATACCTTTATATGAACCAATAGTTAGATGGAAAGATTGGAGGTTGAAAGATGGTATTATTAGGTATGTTTAAATAACATAAAGACTGGTACTTGAATGACATACTGTGACTTCAACAACCAAATAATGAAGGGCTCTGTCTTAATATAAACATGTGTATTAATATTGGAATTAGTAATGGTGACCTGATTAGAAGTTAGAATAGAGGTAGAAATAAGAAATAAGGGGAATATGAGCAGACATAATTTTTACATAACAGAAAAACAAATAATAATTTGATGGAAAAGATCAGAGGTTGAAAGATGGTATTATCATGTATGTTTATTATATCATTGGCATTAAAATGGAATAGTGAAATACTGAATAACTACTTTAAAAAGCTATGTATATTAATAATAGGATTATATAAGTTTGATTAATATAACAACTATTATGAGTATCATTATTGATGTTTGTATCAAAATGAATGATACCCAAAGGCCACACTGTTCGTGTATTGATATTGATGTACACTTAAATATAAAAATATAATAACACTTGGGGAAAAAAGAATATGTCCTTTCAGGACAGTGATATATTCAATAACATGTCAGATTTTAGGGTCGAAAAAAGGTGAAATGTTTAGGGGTTATGTTGACAAACACAAACATAAAACTGTTTGAAAATAACTATGTTCCTCTTTGGAGGGATATTAAACAGGATCTATAAAGATGGGATAAATTGCATTTATCACTACTGAGGAGAATGTCCATAATTAAGAAGAGTATTTCATCAAAAAGTATAAGGTATAAGATGTATAAAGGTATGTTAAATGTATATTGGAAGTGTAAAAACAAAGAAGGGATTTTTGACCATCTTTAGTGGACATATGACAAAGCAAAAAATAAAATTTGACTATGGTTCATATCTCATATACTCAAATCTTTAAAAATGTATTTTCCTCTTGGGTTTAATGGAAAAAATTGGAGAAAAAGTTTAGAACTTTGTTACTATATATGTTGACAGCAGCAAAACTATTGTATGCACAAAAATGGAAGGACACCTTGATTCCTACTATGGAAGAATGACTGCTGAAGCTTTTGGAGTTGGCTGAAATTGACTACTTTGCTTAAAAAAAGGATATAAGTACTTTTGTTTCCACATGGAAACTGCTTCTGAATCCCACCTTGCCACCATGCCCATCAAGTTACGACCACCTAGCCATGGCTACCAAGTCATGCCCACTAAGCCATGCCCACAGAACCAGTGGTAAAAATTTTTGAATCCTACCACTGATTGGTTCATACTATTATGGAAAAGCAAAAGATTGTGATCTGTTTTAATGTCTTATTTTACTATAACAAAGAGAGTTGGAAGTCAATGTTTCTTTTTCTTTTCCTATCCTTCCTCACTTTTCCTTCCCTTTTTCCCTCCCCCCTCACTCTCCTCTTATTTGCTTTTTTAGTTTGTATTTTATAATACCTTATAATTTCATGAAAATGTATATGTGAAAAAAAAGTTTGACTAGATGAGCCATGCTGTGATCAAGCATAGATCATGCATAAACATACTTTGTCTATGGTAGTTCCCTTGTCACATGTTTTTCCTAGTATTAGATCCATATAGATTACAACATTCCTTTGTAGTATATTTAATTCCTGAAAGATCACATCTGAAGTACAAAGAATTAACATTAAATTAAGTTAGTTAAATTAACATTTAACTAACTTTATGATATGATGGTGTATTATATATGAATATGTGAAAAAAAACAGAGGAAGGGCAATAACTGAAACTTTTTTAAAAAACCAAATGCTTTGAAATGTGTATCGTGCCTACATTTGCATGGAAACAGCAGGAGTCAGTGAATCATACAGTATTTTAATTAACACACACCACAGAAACAAGATGTATTCAGCATCAACGTGGGTATCACCAGAGTCATCAAAACCTGATGACAAATAACATGGTTAGTCATACTTCTATTTGCCCATTGTGCAGCCACAGTTAGTTATTAAGCATTGTTGCTACAAAATTGCTGCTACAAAAATATTTTTTTAAAAAATAACTTTTTGGGATACTATTTTGCTGATGTTATTCCATGAAGAAGAAAGTGGGGGTGGAGCTGGATTTGGAAATCCCAGGAAAGCAAGTGCCAAAATTCCCTAAGGTAAAGGTTCCTCTCACACATACCATGTTTCTCACAAAATAAGGCTGTGCCTTATTTTTTTTTGATCCCCGAAAAAATGGCTAGGCCATCTTTTCGGGAGTGACTTAATTCCCCCCTCCCTGCATCCTTGAGTGGGCGGGCAGTGACAGCTTGGATGTTGACCTCAGCGTTGGTGGGGCACTTTGCCCTACTACAACAAAGACTCCCCTGCCTGAGAGGGCAGCCCAACCCCCTGTGGGGAGGTGAATCTCCCGGGGCCACAGTACAGGATCAGCCTACCTCGGGAGAAGCGCCCAGCCACCATCCCTGCCTGGCACTGAGCAGAGCACGAAGAGCTTTGCCTGGGCACCCAGCACAGCTGACAGGTGGACCCTCCTTCCCAGCAGCAGAGCTCTCGCCAAGGTAGCAAGCGCCTTCCCGCTGGACCCTCCGCTCATCCCACTAGGGCCACGCCAGAGCCATGCTGGCTGGGCAGAGCCAGGAAAATGAGCCGCGGGTGCATGCCTGCCTGCCAAGCAAAAGAGCTGGGCTGACCTGAGCTTGGCTTCCTTCCCAAGTCCCTCCAGCACAAACCCAAAGGGGTTACCGGGAGAGGCTGCCCGAGGCAGTGATAGCACCCACCCATCTGTGCACAGGGAGGTGAGGTGATGGCAGCGCTGCTTTCCTGGCCAGCGGAGAGAGCCCAAAGCCACTCATCCTTTCCATCCCTTGCCCAGCCTGTCCGTGTCCCCAAACATCTCCAAATGCGCTGGCAGCTGCAAACACTGCAGCAGAATGGGCATCAGGCAGAGGCACTGACTCGGTGGGGCTCAGCTCTGAGGAGGACATGGCACAGGCTGTCCACGGATGGGTGGGTGCTACCTCTGCTTCAGGCAGCCTCTCCTGGTGGCCCCTTCGGGTTGCACTGGAGAGACTTGGGAAGGAAGCCAAGCTCAGGTCAGCCCAGCTCTTTTGCTTGGCAGGTGGGCACGCACCCATGGCTCGCTTTCCCGGCTCTGCCCAGCCCACATGGCTCTGGCACGGCCCTGACAGGATGAGCAGAGTCCAGAGGGGAGGCTCTTGCTGCCTTGGTAAGAGCTCTGCCGCCGGGCAGGAGGCCCCACCTGTCAGCTGTGCTGGGTGGCCCAGGGGAAGCTCTCTATGCTCTGCCCAGTGCCAGGCAGAGATGGCGGTTGGGCACTTCTCCCAGGGTGGGCTGATCCTGCGCTGCGGTCCCAAGAGATTCGCCTCCCCACATGGGGTTGGGCTGCCCTCTCAGGCAGGGGACGCTTTGTCATACAGGTAGTAGGGTGTTGTTTTTAAAAGAATTGGATTTGCCTTTGAAGGTGAAGGGAAGGTGGCGACAGGAGTGCCTGAAGCCGAGCGTCTCCGCCGGCTCCGGTTGCAGGGAGGAGCCCTGGCTGGCTGCGTGTGGCTACACCAAACGCCGTGGCATTGCTCTAAATTCCGTGGCANCTTAATTTGATTTTATGCTGATAAAACATGCTGGGCCTTCCTATTGGTGGAGGCCGTATTGTTGGAGAAACACGGTACGTGCTAGTCGTTTCCGGCTCTAGGGGGTGGTGCTCATCTCTGTTACAAAGCTGAAGAGCCAGCACTGTCTGAAGACATCTCTCTGATCTTGTGACCGGCATAACTAAATGCCCTACACTGTTACCTTCCCATCAAAGTGGTGCCTATCTTTTTTACAATTTTTTACATGCTTTTAAACTGCTAGGTTGGCCGAAGCTGGGGCAAGTAACAGGAGCTCACTCTATTATGTGATACTAGGGATTCAAATCGCCAAACTGCTGACCTTTCTTATTGACAAGCTCAGCATCTTAGCCACTGAGCCACCGCATCCTCCTACCTTTATGCAAATTGCCACTATTTAAAATTAAAATCAGGAAGATTCAATTTTAGAGGAAAAACTTTCTCCTTTGTTCCTCTTTTCATTTAAGTAAATAGATCTTTTGCAAGAAGCAAAGTTGTTTGCAAATACTGTGTGTTACTAAACGGTCAGGAGAATGGGATGCATAAATTGAAAGCCCTGACAAAAGAAAATAAAGAAGAAATAGTGTTTAGTAATGCAGTACATTAAAGATATATAGTTGTGATTTAGTTGATGAATCCTGAGGCGAAGATCTCTTCCCAGTCATTATTTTTTCCCAATGTTTTCAAGAGGGGAAAAAAAGGAGGGACACTTTTTTTCTTTTTCTCACATTTCCCAAATTGGGAATATGAAGGCTTTAATGCCTGCTTTTGCAATTTTGTTCAGTCTACAATTCCAATTCAATTCTCAGCACGTGAACAAAACAACAACTACACTTTGGATCCACGAATTAGATTGCCAAGTTACAAAGAAGTTAACAACATTCATTGGGAGAAAAACTGAAAAGTGATAGAACAGAAAAACTGGAAAATAACTAGCAAGGTACTCTATAAACATGCCTCTTCCCAGTCTTACTTCTGCCTCTTCATATTCTACATTTTGGGTTGCACAGCATCAACAATCTGTTATGAAATGCCATTGTTCCTTAATATTTTATGGGAATTGGAGTAAAACGTCAGCTTTATTCTCTGATACTACTAGGCTTACCACATCTGGATTGCAAAATCCAGATAACCACTAGATTGAAATAAAGAGATACAAAAATTGTTCTGTTTAAATATATTTTACACATATAGATATTAACCCTTAGGGCTGGAGAAATGAAAACAGATCTCTCTTAAATTGAGTTGCATGTGGGTGTGAAATGTGCGATCAATGCCACAATTCAGGCATTCAATGGCAGCAGGCAAAGGCATCCACAGGGCCACTGTGGATCACAATCACTTCAAATTGCCATCTATTTTTAGGTGTTTTACATGTGTTTTACATGAAAGTCTACAATGTGTAGACTTTCAACTGTGTTATAATGGCTGCCATCTTGACCTTTTGATCACAAATGGAAAGAAGCTTTTGACTGTCTCCATATGAATAATCATAATCTGTCCAGCTTTTTTCCATTCTTCTTAAATATTACTAATTTAAAAGGTTTCATTGTATTGTATGTAGTGATAGAAGAATAAAAGTGATAGAAGAAGAGAGTGTTTATTGTGTTTATTTAAATGTCATTATTAACCATATCTATATACCCTGGGAATAATATCATAAGCATGTAAAACTTTGTAAAATTTACAAAGTAGTGAAACTAGTGGTTATTTTCAGCTAAAACAGAGAAAGGAAATGTGAGGATGTGACATATGCCAAGGATTGTTCATAAGGCTCCATAAGGCACCCATTGAGCATGAAAAACCACAAATCATATAGAAGGAAATTGAGAAGCAGAGAAAGGGAAAAATGAAAGGCAGAGGCACCAATGAATATTTCTGTCTCTCTATCTAAACACTAAATTCTTGTTCTCTTTGTTTAATTTCTCAGCAATAACATTCTAGGGACATAAATTATATAAGTAGTTTCAGCTTATTTGTTGTAGAGTTCACTAACATAAATATACCAAAGCAATACTGAGATTTAATTTGGGCATTCCAAAAGTTATTATTTAGGAATTCCGAGGAAAGCCCAGTGTTTTTTGTAGTGTCTTGTCTGCTATATTTTTAATGAGTTTGTGACTAATCTGTTTGGGAAATTTGCCAAAACCTGATGAAATTGAGAAAGGCTACATGCTCCAGAAGTGAAGGCTGAAATTGAAGAACATTTGGGATTACTCTTTCGCCTTCTATGCTGTATAATTATTCCACTATCACTTACATATAATATCAGGCTTCTAAATGTGCAATGCTTAAATCAACACTATGTTATGTATTGTTCACAAAGATAACTATTATTCTATTGCATTAAAGGAAGTTTGCAAAATTGATGAAGACATATCTATAGAAACTTAATTATACTTTTTTGATATCATCAGATTCAACACTCATCTTTACCATTAACATGACAAGATGCTTTTCATCTTTTTCAAACATGTAAAGCAGTGGTGGCATTCAAATTTGTTTACTACTGATTCTGTAGGCATAGCTTGGTGGGCGTGGCAGGGGAAGGATATTGTAAAATGGGGTCCTCAGCTGGCTGAGGAATTCTGGGAGTTGAAGTCTACAAGCCTTAAAGTTGCCAAGTTTGGAGACCTGCTGTAAAATCTCCAGTCAGAGGTAGTATTTGCTGGTTCTCTGGACTACCCAAAATTTCCGCTACCAGTTCTCCAGAACTGGTTAGAACCTGCTGCATACCACCTCTGATGTAAAGCATCCTGTAAGCATTATTGTAAACTATTTTTTAAATTACCAGTTTCTTACAAATGTTAGATTGTTACTGAGAATCATCCATGGCAGAGCAGTACTTACTGACATATTTTTCAGAGATGTATTTATTTATTATATGCCAAATAGAAAAGAAAGTAAGAATAACTCTCAAACTGAATATATTTTGAAATGAGACAAGGATGCTTCCTGCAAAGCAGTTCAGCACTCATATGTTTGAATGATATAATAGATTAGCCTGGAGCTGAATATGTCCCGCTCCAATTTATATCTTGAAGCAGTCAATAAAATATCAGACACATGAAATACTGGATTAATAATAAATCAAAGTGGATGTGCTAGGGCATCTTTAGGCTATCAAGAATAATGCAGAATAAAAAGTCACTGGGTTATTTCACTCTTTAAATTTCAGTATGAACTAATATGAGCTAACTTCAATTTAAAATAACTTCATATAAGGGTCTTTGTCAGCCCCACTGGGTATCTGATGATTTGCACTGAAAAACCAAGGTACTCGGTGTTCTGTATATAGAATAGTAGACTCCTAATACAGGATTCTGATTGGCTAAAAAACCTAAATGGGGATTGGTTCAATAGAAACCAACCCACGAACTCTCAGAAGGCGGCAAAAAACTAAATAAAACTGTCAATTGGCTACAAGCTGGCAGGCAAAATCCCTATAAAAAGCTGCCGTCGGCTTGAACCAATGTTCCGGTTTCTCAACTGCTGTAAATAATAAAGACTTTGTTGTTGGAACCCAGTCTACCTCGTGTTTTTCCAGACAGAACACTGGCGCGAGGATGGATCATCCTAAAACGCGAGACATGAGCATTGCGGAAACAGATAAAAAACTAGACGAAGAAACAATGGCTTAGAATATACAAAAACGTTGGCCGCCCGACCCGTCAATCCCAGATGAAAAAGAGGATGGGAAAATCCTACGCTAGGACCGTTTCCAGACGTATCGTGAGCAAAAGTAAACAAGATGAAAGAGATCTCAGACCAGCGATAGAGAGCTGTTTTTCTTGAACACACTGCGGGCTACAATTCTTCAAAATGGCCAGCTTTGGCGAAGCCCCGAGATTGTGAAAACAAATTGACTTGCCCAGAGCTCCAAAGAATACTAAGGGCTCACTACGCACCGGTGGTGTCAAACCTTATCAAGCGGCACAAATTTTACTGAAGAGACCAAAAAAGGAAGGCGAGTGACATCGCTGATTTTGTGGGCAAGCCTCGCACAAATAGGGGAGCGTGCGAATTTCTAAATTTAGATGGAAAGCGGACGGGATCGAGTAATACTGGTTTAAGAGACTCGTAATTGCTACAGAGCAAGCTGCTAAATAAACCAATATAACCGTTAGCGAAGCCATCGCAGAAGCCACAGCCGCTGGAAGCCATGAAAAAATCGGGGCGTCAAAATGAAACAGCATGAACATAAAACCAAATTTGACGGGAAAAAAACGAAGGGGGGGGGGCGCGCCAGAGGGAAAGAAACAATTTCCACCACACTCACCGACGTAATCCTGTGGCCGAGACATCAGGAATCCGGGGCAGGAAGACGACGAAGTACCTACCGCCTAATACGCAACAAGAAAAGGCATGAAAAAAGGAATTGGCGGGAATTGCGCTGGCTGCGAGGAAAACCATCCTCGGCCGATTGCAATTTCTTGATGCCATTTGCCAGAAGGCTTGCAAGGAAAAGGAGGCATATTCGGAGAAAGTCTGAGAATAAAAAAAAAAATTACAGCCCAAACAGACGCAGCAACTCCCCTGCACAAAGTGAGCCAAAACAAACTGAAAGAGAAAGTGGCCAGCGAAACAAGCGAGGCCACTAACCGCGAGAGAAAACACATCAGACTTGCACTATTCAGAAAGCGCTCAGACAGGAAAGCGGGAAAGAAAAGTAAAAATAATTGTAAAAAAATAGAAAGCAACCCCTGCGAAATGGAGGTAAGACTCATGGGTCGGCCTATCAATGGTATCATGGATACCATCAAACAAACTGTCCAGAGATATCAAAACTCAAAAAACTCCAGAGACAAAAATTACCCTGAGGTTAACCCAAGCGAAACCCGGAATTCCTGTAGTAGGCCTAGGGACATTTCCGAGTCACCTACAAACAACATGTCTCAGTACTACCATTGGACAATAGGCGAACGAGACCGACCAAGCCTCCTGGGCATCGAATGTTTCGCACCATGGGCATGGGATGACCGGTAGTAGACCGGGTGGCCGAAATCGACTGGGAAGAAAAACCTGATCAAAGAGTTCCAGGACGTTTTTGACGTTCCCTAAAGGCAGGTATTGGGGGATCCCCAATTTCCTTTAGTCCTAGACCCCCAGGTAGCCCCTAGAAGACTAAAAAGGCCAGACGGAGTTCCTTTTGCCTCTGAAAGCAAAAAAATGTAGGGACAACTAAATAAATTAATAGACCAAAGGGATTTTAGAACCTGTTGACCATGCTAAGTGGGAAACGCCGATCGTAACATCCAATTTAAAACCAGACGCGTCGGTTCGAATTTGTGTTGACTACAAGGCTACCCTGAAACCACGCATTGCAACAAAGTGCATACCCGCGTGCCAGTCGTACAAACACTTATGAATTCTCTTGCGGGGTAGCGAAAAGTTTTCACTAACTAGATCCTGGCACAAGCTTACCAACACTCCCAAGTAGGACCCATTAACGCTGAAGCACAAAACTATAGTACCCACAAAGGGGCATTCAAATGCAACAGACTTCAATTTTGAGTGAGGTGTGCCCAAGGCGTTTTCCAGAGCCTCATGGAACGCCTATTAAATGGTATAAAAAGGGGTGTCCATACTTCGACAATGTCCTAATTGTCCAGCAAAAGATGCGACCCAAACTAAAAAAAAGATTAAAAAAGAATGTATAACTAAATTCAGGAATCTGACTAAAAAAGTAAAAAAAAGAAAAATACTGTTTAATGACTATCGCGTCGAGTTCCTGGCTACTTAATAGATGGGGAAGGTATACACCTTACTGACAAAAAAGTCAAAGCTATTAAAGAACGCACCAGAACAAGAACAAAACCTGAACTGCAAAGGCATTTTGAGGGAATTAATAAATTTTTATAACGTGTTCCTACCCTCACAAGCGGGACAATAAGCCAGAACATTAAAACACCGATTACTGATAAAAAAAATCAAATTTGGACTTGGGGTTATAAAGAAGAAAAAAAGAAACCTTCCAAAAAAATAAAAAAACTAATTAACATCAACACCATTTCTTAATCCAGTTTAGTAACACCAACTTCCATTGACGGTGACCTGCGACGCCTCACGTTTGGAGTCGGATGCCATCCTTGAGCCACCAATTTGCAAGATGGTGAGAAGAGCACCCATCGCATACTAAATTCAAAAGGACTCGTAAAATAAACTGAGCATAATTAAAAGTCCCCAAAATTGGAACAAGAGAAGCCCTGGCAAAAAATCGTCGCCGAGAGTGAAAACGCTTCCATGAATATCTATAATGGAAAGAACATGTTATAATAGTAAACGCGAACCATAAACCGCCTGTGGAATTTTGGCATGAAAAAACAAAGCCGACACCAAAACAATTTTGTCCCACGAAGGACTAAGATGGTCAGAATTCCTAGCAGCCTACTCTTATTACCTCTGACACATCGGCCGGAAAACAAATTTTCCATGCAGATGCGTTGAGCAGCAGCACCATTACCGAATTATAGGGAAAGGACCGGCAACGACCGATGAACACCTTGCAGATAGCAGACATGCCCGATATCTACCCATTCTGCAAATGATGTCAACCAGAGCTACTGCAAAGGACCCATTTGCTGCCCGTGTACTGAATTGGATAAGGTAAAAGGCTGGCTTGGAAAATTCAAAACAACTGAGAAACTTAAAAAACCTTTCCGGACCAGACAAAACCAAAACTCTCGATTCAAAAGGGTTGTTTGTTTGTGGGGTGATCGGTGTAATTATCCCTCCAAATTACAACTAAAAGGTACTTGGGGTATGCTTCACGTAAGGCCACCTGGAGTTGTTAAAATGAAAAGCACATTGCCTAGAAGCTATGTCTGGTGCCGTATAGACAGGGAATATCGAATACTGTGTAAAATTCTTGCAACAAATTGCCAAAAGAAACCAGACCTTCCCCACCCAAAAGCACCCATTAGGACTGGGAAAACCCCCGCGAGCCCCTCGTCATGAAGTTCACAATTGACTTTGCGGGTCCTAAACTAAGGGCATATTCCTAATTTGTCGTAGCATGCATACTCAAATTAAAATTATGCATCTACGACAACTGAAAACCATTATTAAAACAACTTGGACAAAACTCTTCGCAACCATGCCTACCGGACGTCCAGTTGTCCGACCAAACGGGCCACAATTAATGAGTATCCAATTCGAACAATACCTAGCCTCCCTAGGTAATGAGAATGCCCTAACCGTGCCGGCCCACCAAAGCTAAACAAAGTTAGCCAGAGAGAATGATCAAGGTTTACCAAAGAAAGCGGCTAGAAAAAATGGAACATTGGGATGTCCAAGATAAAAATAAAATTGCCCTCCAGCCTATTACACCGGGTGACTATAAACAAACAAAAGCCTGGCAGAATTACTAATGGGAAAAGAAAAAACTGACGTTTGCAAATTAGGACAAGATTGCACTCAAACTATACGCCAAAAAGAAAAACCCCCCCACTCCTCCACCCATTTCAGCGACATTTGAAAATAGGCGAAACCTAGTCTAATGCAAGAAATTTTACCGGGGACCCATTATGGCTTCCAGGTACAATAATCACAAATTACAGGCCCCCAGTCCTATCGAACGTAACATAGACGACGACGCAACGGGAATGGAAAGCGCGCCACATAGACCGAGCTTCAGTCCCGAACATAAAAAGTACAGACACACACCCACAATAAAGTAAAAAAACGACGAAAAGCAAACCAAAGAGGGGGGGGAATACGAGAAAAATAATAAAGAATCAATTAAATTAAAACACAGAATATGATAACAAACAAAAAGAGCAAAAAAGAGACTTACAGTAGAAAGAAAAATTGCGGAAAGCAGTCCACTTGAAGGGCCAGCCAGGCCAGCTCAACTGCCCGAAGGAAACAGGATGGGCAGCGGCAAAAACCGCCGGCCTAAGAAACTCAAGGCGCAGTAAAACAGGACTGACTCACCCTTCCAGGTGGTTCCATGGAGAAGGACCGGAGAGACAGCAAACCCCAATCCCAAAAAACCGGTCCAAAAGTCTTCAGCAGAAATGAACTGCCGCAAGTTCCAAATCGAGTCAAAAAAGAAAGCCCCACCTACCTGCGTGACTATGTCCCACGTAGGAACTAAAACCAAGAGGGGAAGGGGTGTTCTGTATATAGAAATAGTAAACTCCTAATACAAGGTTCTGATTGGCTAATAAAACCTAAATGGCATTGTCAATAGGAAAACCAATCCAATGAAGCTGCCTCAGAAAGTCGGACAAAACTAAATACCTGTCAATTGGCTACAAACCGCAGGGGCAGGCAAATCCCTATAAAAAGGCTGCCGCGGCTTGAGCCAATGTTCCGTTTCTCAACTGCTGTAAATAATAAAAACTTTGTTGTTGGAACCCGGTCTACCTCGCGTTTTTCCGGATGGAACATTCACGATTGTAGATTGCAGTAACCATGGTTTATTTTATCAGTCAATTTTACAATAATCCCCAAAGGCAACTTATTATAGCTACTTGTCAACCCCACCCAGCTAACCTATATCCACCCATTCTTCCAATGTCTCAACCCCACATCTACTCACACCTAACCTAACCATTCATTTCTAACTCCCCACCACCCCAGGAAAAACAAAATAAACAATATAAACAGTAAACAGTCGGAAGACACTCCAGACAACCCTGTAGATGATCATAGTGCTTCAAAGCCTCCGCATGCCACTGATTGTTCCAAATGCCGCTATTCTACAATTGTAACCACCACCAAACAGCTGTTGCTTTTTCCAGCATTCCAGAGCAACTGTGGCTTGGCTCAGTCCATGGACAAGGCAAAAGAGTGTGGCATCATTCCCCCAGTGAATGAGGTGCCTTCTCCAAGCTTGAAGCAGTCCATGAATGATGCCAGGATTGAAGAAGCAGGCATTGCTCCCTCATCACCAGAGAATGAGGAGGAGGTAGGCAGAAAAGGAGGCACTTTCTCCAGTGTCGGGCTGCCAAGACTCCACCATGAGCTCAACATGTGGCCTTCCCTACCACAGCTCCTCCTGGAAGACAAACACCACAATTATATCATATTCATTCAGATTCACCCCTCCCACCAACCCTCGTGGGGTTCCTATGGTGGTATATTCATAGTAATAAAGGGGCTGCTATATCAGTATGCCACACCCACAAGGCCTCGTCTATAAGGTATCTCTTCCACCTGCAAGATATTGCAACACCCCCCCTCCATTTCTGGGAATCCAGAATCTCTTCTATTTTGTAATGATCGTCCCTCACAGGGCTTGGAATCTTAAGTCTGGGTTCTAATTTCATCATGTTTGTGGGCTTCAAGAGGCTGCTATGAAATACCAGGTGTATCCTCTTGAATTGTAATGGTAGGTTAAGTTGATAGGTAACAGGATTACTTGTGCTTCCTCATCGCCAGAGAACGAGGAGGAAGCAGGCAGTGAAGGAGGCACTTTTTCCAGTGTCGGGCTGCCAGTGTCGGTCTGCCAAGACTCCACCATGAGCCTGACAGTCTTATACTGGTAGAGCTTTGGAACCACATTGTTGTGTGTCCAAAATATTTTCCTCCTTGAACAGTTGAACCAATTTTTTTCAGCTCTGCTATGGAACTACTTAGATCACAAAACTGGCAAAGTTAAAGTCCAGCAGGATTTAGGCATATATCCATAGAATTTTTGTCTCACTTCCATCTTCTGAATTTACAATATTCTGGTAGATTTCACAGGCTAACTTATCAGTGAACCCTACAATAATTCTTTAGCTAATTTCTCAATCCATGGCTGGAGACTGACTCATATTTATGATGGTTGCAATGCCCAAGGGTCATGTGATCACCTTTTGCAACCGTCTGGCAATAGTTAAGCCAGAGTCACTTAATAAACATATTACTAACTTAACAACTGCAGTGACTCACTTAACAATTTGTGGCAATAAAGATGATAAAATGAGAGAAAATTCATGGAACAACTGTCTCACTTAGCAACAGAAATTTTAGGTTCAATTGGGGTTGTAAGTCGAGGACTATCTGTAAAGAAATTCTAGAGAAGAATTATTTTCCTCCCAAATCTACCTCCTTGCTTTCTTTGGTCTTGTAATGATGGTAAAAGACATTTTGGTCTCTGTGTTTGGCTCTTCTCAATCTCAACATTCCTTTCTTTCCTTTTTCCCGAGAATGTGACATTTTAGATATTCCATGAATGTAACATTCTAGATATCCTTCTAGATACTCCATGAACTCAATATTCTAATTCAGTATATGCTAACTTTACATAACACAGTATTGGGAAAAAATCTTTTGTGATCTCTAGATTTTGAATTATGTACTTAAAATATGGAATTTCTCAACTTTTGAACACTTTTGGCGTTATTGAGCTTGGGGTAAAACTGGGTGCATAATCTTATAAAATAGAAACAAAAGCTTACTCCTGTTTTTAAATAATAGAAATATAGTTGAATAATCTTTTTCAGATTTGAGAAGATGACATAGTACGTTGCTATATGATTTAATTAACATAGATTTCATGAAACATTAAATGATAATTTTCATTTATATTTATAACTATCCTCTGGTTGTATTTGGTTTTTATTCCTTTTATTTTCAATAACTTTAAGAAATAAAATCACATTTACATATATATGTTTAAGAATTGCATTAGAAACTCCTAACCAGGAAAAAGAGATAATCAAGTTCTAAAACTGCAACCCTATATCTCAAGATTAAAATTACCCTGCAAATTTTAAATGATTCCCTTGTAAAAAAATTTCTAGATTGTCAAGAAATGAGTACAACTGTTCTCTTAATTTCAATAATGAGTTCTAAATCATGACTTTAGTTTACTGCCTAGATCACAAAGTAATTAGGTTAAGAAGGACAAGAAATTTTGTCTAAAATTTTTTTACTACCCAGCTTTCAAACTAATTCATGATTCAAACTAATTCATGATCATGCCCTCAGTTTAAAAAAAATATAGTTATGCACAAGTAGTTCCCTATTTTATATCCCTAACAATTAGCTGTGTGAGGTGTGTTGAGCATAATTCTTGATGGATGAGAGCCAAAAATGAAGAATTTAAAAATGAAACCTATGCTCTTATAAACCTATTCTTGCATCTCATCTCAATTTAATTTTTATCAATTCCAGTTGATTACCTTTATTTTTTCCCTCTATATTGTCAATTTATAAAAAGGCATGAGCAAATAATTGCATGTTTTATTATTATACTTTTAATTTTTTTATTATAATGTGAAAATAAATGTGAACAATCTGTTTACCACTAGATTTTTTTACTTCTGCTATTGAACTACAAAATGGCCTATATACTCTTAAATACTTTTAGATCTGATTTTTAAATCTGGGGCAGTGGGAGGAGCCTTTAATAAAAACCCTGACAAAGCATCTGAGGATACTAATAATTCTTCAGTATTCTTGTACAGTTTTTGTCAGAGATGTGTTTGGAAAAAAGAATAGTATTTTTTTTTCTTGTGCAGGAACATATGTATGGCTTTTGCATTAAGACCAAACAGAAATTTTGGGATTAATAAACATATAAAATAATAGACTAAAGCCCCTGTCACACTGCACCAACGGATGCAAAGAGGATGTAAAACGAACAAAAAAGCTGGCCATCCGTTGGTTAATGCGATGTACTCACTGCCTCTGTTTTGCTTCCTCTCTATCCGTCCAGCATCTATCCATTAACGTTTCATCCACGCAGAAAGTTTTGTGCTGCTCAAAACTTTTGTGCGGAAAATGTATCCAATTCGTCCGTTCTGCATCCGCTACGCATCCGCTACGCATCCGT
>BHFT01023800.1:0-18817 GCA_004320025.1 Laticauda laticaudata | reverse complement strand
AATCCACTTCTTACTTTACTGGACCAATCAGAACTGTAGTCTAGGAGTCAACCATTTACATATAGAACATTCTGGGAATTGAAATCCATATATTCCTGGTTGGGGAATTCTGGGAGTTGAAGTCTATGCATGATGTGGCTGAAGAATTCTGGGAGTTGAAGTCCACATACTGCTGGCTGGAGAATTCTAGGAATTGAAATTTACTCATCTTCAAGTTGACAAAGTTGAGAAACACTGGCCTAGTGGTTAAAGGCACCAAGAGGTTCTGAGTTCTAATCCTGCCTCAGACATCAAATAAAGTGTCAAAAAAATCTGATTATTCTCTCAGATCTTGAAATACGGAGTTTGTTGGACCCGTTTTATTGATGCCTGGCTGTGTATTGATTTTCTTTTAGTTGGCCAGGATCTATTTGACTCGTTTATTTAGTTAGGAAATTTCTCTTGGCCACCCAAGCTCACAATTTTATGTATTGAATGGTTGGGTAATTGGGCAGCCCTTCCACATTGGAGGATAAACTAACATTAAAAAATACATCAATTCCCCACGCACCATTTTCACACTCCTCTCCTAATGTTGTTGCTCATAAACGGTTTGGATAGTTTTGCTATTGGCGTTCAAAAAGCAATTTACAGCGTAGGATTGTCATTGATCTTGCAGAGTTGGCGTTTACAGTCTTTTGAAAGATGTTTGATTTTGTTTCCATCGTTGGAGTTTGCTTGCCCGGCGCTCTGGGCTTGATTTGGGAGAGAGGCTTCAAACAGGAGATTCCAGTTAAGTCCTGAGGGAAAAAAGCAAAGAAAAAAATACACTAATAATAATAAAATTAATAAGCAACTCAGGTGGATGGAGGGGAGAAGCCCAAACAGGACTGTGATGATCCAAAGGGGCCTGGCACAAAGGCAACACAGTCAAATAAGCAAGAAGAGTCCCTTTATTATCTCCAACTTAGCCCCCAATGTCCAGGTTACTTTTGGCTGGAGAAAAACTCTCCCAGGAACAGCCTTTGACTAGAGGAAATTCAGTTCAAAGCAAGGTACACACAAACTGTAAATTAAAATCCAAACAAACCAAACTGAAGTAATTAGCTTGACAGGGCAGGAGAAGGAATTGCAGACTTGAAAGGCCAGCAAAATTTACACAGCTGGGAAGACGTCAGGAACACAGATAAACCACGACAATATAAGATAAATTCACGTTTCCTCCCAACAGTTTGCTGCATGCAGCTTGCCTTTTTTTCCAGCTGCAGCTAGTGGAGGGAATCAGGGCCCTTTCCTCTCCCGTAAGCCATGCAACCCATGTTGCTCCCTTCTCTGTTCCTCTCTTCGTGTCCTAAGATGAAGAAGTCGTGGACCTGGGTCTTCTTCTGAATTCTCCCTCCCTTGTTCTACCTTGCTTCTGCTCTGCCCAGCTGGACTTTGCCCTACCCCAGTTTCTTCCACAGCCAACGGAGCCACACTCCCACTCCCTGTCATCTGTTCAGCTTCCTCCTCTGAGTCAGATTCTGACAGGTGCATGACAAGGACCTGCAAGATTCTTGTAATTACAGGTAGTCCTTGATTTACAACCACAATTGAGCCCCAAATTTCTGTTGCTAAGCAAGACAGTTCTTATGTGAACATCAATGGGGAGGCCAGAATCTCTTATGTTACTAATTTAACAACTATGATTCGCTTAACAACGGTGGTGAGATACATCACAAAATGGTACAAAACTCACTTTACAACTATCTCACTGATCCCCTTTTGCAACCTTCTGACAAGCAAAGCCAATGAGGAAGCCAGAATCACTTAACAATTGCAGTGAATCACTTAACTATGGTAGCAAGAAAGGTCATAAAGTGGGTCAAAAGTCACTGAACCAACATCTTGTTTAGCAACAGAAATTTAGGGCTCAATTGTGGTCCAGGATTGCCTGTATGTTTTTTTCAGCATCTATGTAACTTGAACCATTGCTAAACTAACAATTGTAAATCGCGGACCACTGGTTTCCTTCCTTCAAAGGTAATGGCCAGAGGTGTGGGGAATGGGACAACTTGACACAGCCAAATTGCTGCAGCTAACTCACCATGGTCAACTCACTGTGGTTGACTCACCATGGCCAACTCACTATGACCAACTCGCCATGGTGAACTCACCATGGCCAACTCATCATGGCAACTCACCATGGCCAACTTGTCATGGTGAACTCACCCTGATTGACTCACCCTGGCTGACTCACCCTGACCAACTCACCATGTCCAACTTGCCATGTCCAACTCATCCTGGCCAACTCACCATGGCCAACTTGCCATGGCCAACTCATCATGGCCAATTCACCATTGCCAACTCATCATGGCCGACTCACCATAGCTAACTCACTGTGGCCAACTATGACCAACTTGCCATGGCCAACTCACCCTGATTGACTCACCCTGGCCGACTTGCCATGGCCAACTCTCCCTGGCTGACTCGCCATGGCCAACTCATCATGGCCAACTTGCCATGGCCAACTCACCATGACCAACTCACCCCGGCCAACTTACCCTGGTCAACTCACATCATCTCACCACAGGACAACTCACTGCAGGACAATTTAACACTTCCATTTCATTCTTTGAAATAAAGAAAAACAATTTTAATTGGTACCATTCACATTTCATCCTGTCCCTCCTTTTGCATCCTTCCTTTAACAATTCTCTTCTACCCTTTCTTTGATATTCATGTAATCTTGTCCCTCAGCGAGTTGTCCTGCAGCAAATTGTCTTGTGAGAGTTTTCACGGACCCGAGGTGTGTGCCTGAAACACGATGCACCATGCTGTCGCTCTGAGGCTGTGTCATAATCAGTCAAGATTGTACATCTCCACGCTAGTCGGAAAAAAACCTACTGCCTCTGCTTCGTTAGCATCCATATAAATTAATGCAGGCAAATTACTTCTCTAATGAAAGCTGGGTCTCTCCAAAACACACACCTGGTTTCCCTCATTTCCCCCCCCCCCCCCTCTGCTGGCCAGCACAGAGGACTGGGTGTGTTGCTGTTTGCCTGGCTTACTGGATGTGTTACCGGATGGGTTCTGCACTGATCTAATTAACACGGTGCTGCGGTAAAAGCAGGACTTTAGTTGCCTGGGGGGAATCCCTTCCGCTAAATAATTCCCTTGCAGGGGTTTTAAAGAAGCAAAATGTTTGTGTTGTGGGTTGCGTGAAGTATTAGTGTTTCTTTATAAAGCCTAAGTAAGACCACATCTGGAATACCACATCCAGTGTTGGTTGCCACATTACAAACAGTGACTGTCCAGTCTCCTCTTAAAAACCTCCAGTGATGAAGCACCCACAATTTATGGTGGCAAGCAGTTCCACTGGTTAATTGTCCTCACTGTTAGGAAGTTTCTCCTTAATTCCAGGTTGCTTTTCTCCTTGGTTACTTTCCATCAATTGTTTCTTGTCCTGCCTTCAGATGCTTTGGAGATTAAATTGACCCCCTTTTTCTTTGCGGCAGCCCCTCAATGCTGGAACACTGCAATCGTGTCACCCCTAATCCTTCTTTCTTTAGACTGGCCAAAACCAAATCCTGCAGCCGTTCTTCATATGTTTTAGCCCTCCAGGCTTTTGATCATCTTAGTTGCTCTTCTCTGAACTTTTTCCAAAGTCCCAGTAGCTTCTTTGTAGTATGATGACCAAAATTGATTGCTATATTCCAGGTGTGGCTTTACTAGGATTTTATAAAGCGATATACTAATACTACATGTGATCTTGATTTCTATGCCTCTGTTCCTGTCCTATTGTTTCTTTATCTTTCTTATATGTACCCATTTCATATATTCATAACTATGTTTATACTTATACCTATTATCTTGTAAGTGATTGACAAATCAAATATAAAGAAATAAACAAACAAACAAATAAATAAATAAATAAACAAACAAACAGTGCTGGCTCATAATCAAGTGATCATCCACCAAGACTATATATATAAGGTCCCTCTTATAGTTACTACTATTGAGCCAGGTCTCGCCCAGCAGTGGGATTCAAATCTTTTGACAACCAGTTCTGTAGGTGTGGCTTAGTTGGTGGGCGTGGCTTGGTGGTCATGTTATTGGCTGGGCGTGGCCAACTCAATATCACTCACATCGAGGCACGCATCTCCTCGCCTGGCCTCTCATGCCTGTGGGGGTGCTGCAACAGTCATAAGTGTGAAAAATGGTCATAAGTCACTTTTTTCAGTGCCATGGTAACTTTGAATGGTCCCTCTACATAAGCAAAGTACCAGCAAAGGAGGAAAAAAAGAAGAGAAGTTCCTGCGACAGGAAATCTAGTCCTGCCAAGAATGTAATAAGGGTTAATGGAGAGGCAGTTTCTGTAAGCAACACCAGAATGTTTCCTTCCTGTCTTCTTTACAGGATTAGCCCAGTAATTTCTTCTAACAACCGGTTCTCCCAACTGCTTAGAATGCTAACAACCGGTTCTAGCGAATAGGTGCAAACTGGTAGAATCCCACCCCTGGTCTCGCGTAATCTACTTGTACCTTTGATTTTCTCCTGCTCCAATGTAAAAGCTTTGTTTTCTCCCCATTAAAATTCATTTTGTTGGACAAAATTCATTTTGTTGGATAAAATTCATTTTGTTCAAGCTTGTCCAGATCTTTTTGGATCCTGAGATTGTCTTCTGGAGGGGTTGGCTATTCCTGCCAGTTTGGCATCATTTGCAAATTCGATGAGTTCTCCTTTGGATTGTAAGAAACACCGCAATTAGTCTGTTGGGAAGGTTTCAATAGACAAGGCGATAAACGTAGCAGGAATTATTGAAATATGCTAGCATGATATAAAAGTCCCTTGTTTGGAGCAGTCCAATTTAAGATTCCTGTTGTGCAGGAAGTTCACCTAAGGGCCAGGTGCCTTCGTCCACCAACCCTGAATTAATTTTATTGCATTTCAGCTGCCAATTTCCACTTTTTGGAAACCTTGAGATCTGTTATACCATTTCATTTCTAAAACCTGATTACTTTTTGTGCCTGCCCTGATCCCAAATTATGGATCACTAGCTCGATCTCCATGCTTCGGCATGAAACTATGTGGTCAGGCTTAGTTTTGGGGGAGGAAAATAAGTGGAAAAATTTTTGCCTCTGCCTAACCAGCATCCATCGGTATTCATCAGGCTAGCATCCTGTCAGTGTGTGAGAGAGTTGAGGGCTGTTTGGAAACTGAAACAGTATTTGCCATGTGTGCAAGGAGACAGCAAGGAGGAGACAGCAAGGAGCCTGGGCGTGGCTTAGCTCAACTGTTCTGTACTAAAGCTGCTTGGTGCTTTGAAACTGAAACTGAAACTCTTCTTCTCTGCTGGTTTTGCATTTGGAAGAGATTTCTTTTCAGGTGGGGAGGGGAAATAGAACTCTTTACCATCAGAGTGTGTTAGTAATAATAATAAAAATAATAATAGCAGCAACAATATATGTTCCTCGTGGCTTCTGGGTGCTCACTAAGAAAGGATTTTTCAAAATGACAATCAGAGCATTAGCATTTCCTATATTATTATTGTAAATTTTGTTATTGTTATTATTATACTGGTTTTTTGTGTATAATAATAACAACAATTATAACAATTATAATAATAACATAGGAAATACTAATGCTCTGATTGTCATTTTGAAAAATCCTTTCCTGGTAAGCACCCATAAGCCAAGAGGAACACATGTGCCAAATTTCAAGTTTGTAGGCTTTATGGTTCTGTAGATTTTGTAATGATGCATGAGTGGTATTTTGCTTCTATATATATAGATTTTTTTTGGGGGGGGGGGTCCTTGGAACGAGTTGACTGATCGGTGCAGCCTCGAAAGATGAAAAATAAAAATTAAAAAAACACCAAACATTTCCTTTTAAGTGCTCATGAGGTCAGAAAAGGGAAGTTCTTTTTTTAAAAGAAATCCAGCTGGTTATTTTGCTGCGAAATTACACCGTAGGCCATGTCTGACCATTTCAACCTCCCGAAACTGACCCCTTGCAGAAAGAGATGATTTTTTAAAAAATTATTTTTTGGCTTAGGCGAATTGCAGTAAAAAAAATAAAATAACCACCCCAAAATGGAGAAATTGTGATGTTTATTAAAAGATTTCCAACACCCTGGAGGTGTTACTGTAGCTTCTGTTCGGTTTTTTTGGTCCCACATTTCCTTTGCATGGAGGGTGGGGAGGTTGGAGGGAGGTGACAAATTCATCCCTTTTTCCCCATCTTTCTCATCTTCAGAGAGCATGTTTGCTGAGCCAGCGGTGGGCTTCAAAAATTTGAGCTTCAAAAAGGCTCAAATATGACTATATGAACTGTTATAAAATAAATTAAGTAAAGTATAGTTATCTCGCAAAGTATGAACGAACAAAATTACAGTCAAATGATTGATTAATAATATTAGGGTATTCAATTTTTGATTGATAATATGAGTTATTATGTAATGTAACTAATTGTGACGATGAAATCGATGCACAAAAAAATTGTAAACCAACCGACATACTTCTTGTACACTTATGGAAGACAGTTGGGTGTTTTTATGTTCTGTTTGTCTTTGTTTGTCTTTAAAAATCAATAAAAGTTAACCAAAAAAAAAAATTCAGCAAAGGGTTCTCTGCCCGGTTACTGGCATGGCCATGGTGGACATGGCCTAGTCGGCCTCCTGCAGCATGGCAGTACAGGGGCATTTTCTCCCTCCCCGGGCTTTCCTCAAGCCTCTGGGATGGCCATTTTTTGCCCTCCCCAAGCCTCTGTGTGGGCCCTGTACTTACCTAGCATCCAAAAGGACCCATGTGAGCCCAGCCAGAGGTGGGATTTACCGGTGTGCCGCACCAGCCATAAAATTAGCAACCAGTTCACCCACACCGGAGCGAACCGGTAGCAGCAGCCCTACCCCATTCTGTTCCAGGCAAATTCCCAGCCACCTTTTGGCAATTTGATAGATAAAGCAGTTAAGGAGAATTTGTGCCCATCCCTCAGAAATGGTGTATTAGGGCAGTGGTGACTAAACTTTTGGGGCTCCTATGCCAAAAATTGTGTGCACGCTTGCGCTCGCGTGCCAATATCCAGAAGGCAATGCGCGCCCATGCCCCCCAAAAATGCACATGCAATACCCACCCACCCACCCCACCCCCTCTGCCGCTCCCTGACCTGCACTGCACTGTGCCTCACAGCTGATGTTTCAGCCGGTTTGAGGCCTTTCGGCCTCCAGAGGCTTCAGGAAGACAGGACCTTCCCAACCCCTGAAAAGGAAAATCTGGAAG
This sequence comes from Laticauda laticaudata, assembly GCA_004320025.1. NCBI lineage: Eukaryota > Metazoa > Chordata > Lepidosauria > Squamata > Elapidae > Laticauda > Laticauda laticaudata. The sequence goes on along the minus strand of BHFT01023800.1, from coordinate 11,579 downwards.
ACCCATGAAAAAAAAATTCTGGAGATTCTATAAAAAATAGATGAGATCTATTTTTTTCCCGACAAATTAAACAACCCTTTTCCATCGAGAAAGTCAGTGTAACAGTTTATTTAAATTTTATTTTGTTTCCCTGTTTGTAGAATTGCAGCTTGCTTTCGTTCGTAGTGTGAAAAAATCACCACCTCTTTTGCCATGTAATATACAATTATGCGATCGCGTTATCCCGCACTGAACTTACAAAGAACTACCGTTGAAACTGTCTCGTTCCCAGGGCCTCACTCCCCTTTCAAAATGGACGGACTCAGACACGAAGAAAACGAGGTATTTACCTATATTACTCGCATATAGCCGGTATCTCACATATAAGACCGACCCCAAATTTGGAGAAAAATAAAAAAATAAACGTATATAAATTCGGGGCCTGTGAGATTGAGGAGCCTTGTCGTGAGACCGTGAGAAATGACAAAAAATCTGGTGAGACTTCATGGCAGAACCTGGTGAGGAGTTGGCAGGCTGGGTAAGAAGTTCTGCAGGCTTTCTGAGGTTCTTCAGGTATGAAACACTAGGGCCCGTGTTAGTCTACTTCAGTGAATGTTCGCACCAAATACAGGAAGTGATGAAACAGGCCTATGTTTGGCCTGAAAATCTTGCACAAACCTCCTGAAGTTGTCGGGGCGAAATGAAAAAGGCCTTCAACCGGGAAATAGTTGTGAAGTGTTATGCATGCGCATTTAGGTCAGTTTGCCTGCAGCTCGCATGCCTTAGCGGTACAAATGCTCTTGTGCACCGTATGGGCACACGTGCCATAGGTTCGCCTATGTACTAGGGTCTGCCTACTTGGGTGGGGTGGTTTAGGAAGTGAGAGGATCTACAAGGTCCCGTTCCAACCTCCGTTTTTTCGGTTCTGTGTATGGAAACGGCTAGCTTAATTCATAAGAAATTAGATGCATAGGGAGTCCTCACCTTACAATGATTCGGCTTTAGTGAGCATTTGGAGTTACCACGGCATGCAAACCAGTGGCTTATGACCAGCCTCACGTTTATGACCACAACCACCTGATCAAATTTCGGCAAGCAGCATGTATTTACGTCTTAAAGTTTCCAAGATTTGGAGATTCCTTGTTTAGCTGATTAATATCTTTTCGTCTGAGAAGCAATTCAGCCAGATTTTCACTCCTGTTGGAAAAAACTGGGAGTTAGACTAGAGTAGGGGTGCATGCTTTTACACCGAATCTTACTTTCCAAATATATCCAATACCCGGAATTGCGGCTACGGGCCCTTAAACTTCCTCAAAGAGTGCATCAAATTGTGAATTTTTATTGTGCACAGCAGGAAGAATTATTAAATACTTAGGAGAGCAATCACGGCTGTGTTTGATATTGATTTATTTATAGATATTCAGTATTAAATTAAATTGAATCTAAAGGCTAGTGTCAGCCCAGCATATTATTATTTTATATTTATTTATTGTTTGCTCTGCTCAAGTACCTGGGATTTGCAGGCAGACCCAATTAGACATGGATCATCATTGTGAGCACCTCATGAGTCTCTAGTCCACCCGGGCTTGGCCAAGGGTCTGCCAAAGCATTTTTGGAGAGATGGCTTTTCGCCTGTGCTACAAGTCAGCCTTTATCAGGGTGACAAGGCCCTGGGCACCGGAAGCTCTTCAAACAGAGGTGGGAATCAAACCCTTACAGGAGAGCTGTTCTCTCTGTTTCCTCAAGTCTCTTGAGACCGAATAGGAATCTTAAACTTTTAAGCTGGCTCAGACATTTGGCCTGATTGCGAGCCGATTTTGCCAGTCTCCCATGTCTTAGCCTTGAAATCAGAGACATGTGAATCTAGTTCCTCCTTCGGCACAAAAGATGGCTGGTTGGCTTTGAGCCAATTACCAGTTGCTGTGAGTTCTAGTCCCACCTTAGCGCATGAAAGCACAACTGGGTAGCTTTGGGCCAATCTCAGGAGACGGGGAATTCTAGTCCTGCCTTACCGTTTACTTAAAGTCTAGATGGCGACTTTTGAGCCAGTCCTCTTTTTTCTCACCAATTCCACTTCAACAGAATTTGTTGTTGAGAAGTACAGCTGCAGCATTAGATACGTTATCACCTTCGAGTTACCTATAAAGTACATACTTAGTTCTGCTTTTAATCTACAGATTCAAAAACTTGTCGTGTCTCAACGACGTTATCCTCTCTTCCCCTATCTTCTAATATTCTTTTTCAGAGGTGATCAAGGTTTGTATGATATATATATTTATTCCAATTGTTCCTCTTGGTTTGCATATACCTATGCTGATTTGCCAAGGTGTCAAGAGGATCAAGTGACCCGGACAATTGGTCCTTTTGGATCCCGAGACAAAGCAGCACTCCAGGAAATAAAGAGATTAGCTTGTGATATAGCTCCGGCAACATGGAGTCAAATGAATACATTAAAAACCAGACATATCGAGCAAGGTAATACCAAATTCTCTACAGACTGTCAGGAGTTCTTTAATGTAGCTGTCTTGTTAAAGTTAGGCATCGTTTTCAGCAGAATCCCATCTGCCATCCTCAGGCTTCTGTATGGCATACAGAATACAGAAGCCTGATGATCGGCAGATGAGATTCTGCTGAAACGTTGCTACAACTTTAACAGAATAACAATGACTGGGATAATACTCCGAAGAAGCCTAAACAGCACACATTAATACCCGCGAAAAAACTTGAAAAAATATATATATATAATTACGACTCAATAAAGAAAGCCTGATGATGCAGATGAGATTCTTGCTGAAACGTTGCTACAACTTTACAAGCACCCCCCCTCCAAGTGATGTGGATAATACCCGAAGGAAGCATAAACAGCACACATGTAAGTTACCCGCGAAAACTTAAATATATTATATATTATAATATATATAGTATATATATATATATATGTATGTATGCATGTATGCTAGTGTATGTATGTATGTATGGTATGGTATATTATGTAGTTATGTAATATATATAAAAATATTATATATATAATTTATTTTATATTTATTTTATTTATTTATTTATTATTTTATTTGAAGATTTCAGGGTCATTTTTAATGTAAAGTGATGCATCTCTTTAATACAAATCTTTTTAAAACCTTACTATGAAAAAAAAATTTCAGTGTGGGAGGTGGGTAGACGTCACTTAGCATCAGAGTGAGCCGTTAATAATGAACAATAGGAAATCTAATGTCTGATTCATTTACGGAAAACCCTGTTCTTAGTGACCCCTCGACAAGAGAACATATGGTGCAATTCAAGTGTGTAGGGCTTTCTATTTTATATATAGAGATCTAGCTTGATACCGTTGCCTTTGCTATGAACTAAATGGATTGGGCCTTAGTTTTTTCAGTGTGTGAGAGAGTTGAGGGCTGTTTGGAAACTAAAGCAGTATTTGCTGGGTTGTGAGCATAGAAAAAGCAAGCAAGGAGCCTGGGCATAGGCTTAGCTCAAGTGTTGTACTAACGCTGCTCCGGTGTACTCTGAACCTTAAATCCTCTGCCTGTGTTTTGGCATTGGAAGAGATTCTTTTGCAGGTGGGGTGGGGAAATAAGAACTCACATATTGCCTAGAGCATGATGTGAATTAGAGTCAATAATAATATACAGAAAATTACTCTAAATCTGCTATAGGAGTCATTTGGAAAAATCCTTTCTTAGTGGAGCATCTAGAAGCACAGAGGATATAAGGTGCCAATTTCAAGCTTGGTAGCTTATCGATCCTGGAGATTTTGTGATGATGCATGAGTGTATTTCGCTTTTATAATAGATAGATTACATGTGCTTGCGGGCAGGCAACGAATGTATACGCAGAACATGGAAAATGAGGAAGCATCTGTAGACAAAGAGGGTAATTAAATAACAAACTAGAATCTTGCAGAAATTCTACAATCTTTCTGGAGTCTCTTATTATCCCGTGCAGGCCAAGAAATTAGATGTTCGAGTATTTCCAACCAATCTTACCAAGTCACTAGTTATAAACATATGGTATTTAACAGTTCACATGGTCAATGTATAACTTTCGTTCTCTGTTCTACAACTAACGATTATGTGTGGCTTTTGTTGCAAGAGGCATATGTATATGTGATGTTAGCTTAGGATCCAAGATCCTTTTCTCACAAATTACCAACTTCTTGAGCCATGTATCACCTAATCATTATACCTGCTGCAATTGTTTTTCTTGCCTAAATATAGAACCTTTTTTTTTTGTTTTACATACAACTTATTTCATTTTGTTAGACTAGGACCCAAGCGTTCGAAGTCCGTGAAGATCCTTGGTATGAGAAAGTTATGTTTAGGAATCCATTGATAGATGTGTGAAGAATAAATTGATGAATCCGATAAAGCCTCCGCATTAAAAGTGCGAGTCCGGAAAAGCTGCTTGGCAACGCTCCTAATAGCGCTCTATAGATCCAGATGGATCTTGACAGACAAGAATACTCGCGCCCTCTATCTAACAAAATGAAACTTCAATGTACAAGTATAAAGTAAAGTCGCTTTACACTTAGGGCTATATGAAAAACCATAACGGACACATATAGACTGGTGTGAACCAGGTTATATAAGCCGTACGATGAGTGGGATGTGTGAAGTCTAATGGACAAACCAGGTAAATAGAGCCAGCCAGTCGGTGTGTAGCCGCTGCAAAAAAAGCCAATGCATCCTAAATTGCATGAACAGAGGATACAAATCAGATCAAGGGAGTTACCTAATAACACTTATATAAGCCTTAATAAGGCCACACTAGAGTACTGCATCCAGCTTTGGGTCACCAGACTATAAAAAAGAGTTGAGACTCATAGAAAAAATTGCAGAGACAAGTCAACCGGTGATGATTAGGGGACTGAACTAAAAACATATGAAGAACAGTTGCATGAACTGGGCTTGGCTAATCTAGGAAGAAAGGACCGGGAGACATAGAGCATCTCCAATATTTGAGGGGGCACCACAAAGAGAAATGGGGTCAAGTTATTTTCAAAGCACCGTGAAGGCCAGAAAGGAATAATGATGGAACTGAGCAAGAGAGATTTAACCTGGAAATAAGGAGAAACTTTCTGACAGTGAGAACAATCAACCCATGGAACAGAAGTTGCCCTCGGAAGATGTGGGAGCGCCATCACTTGAGACTTTCAAGAAAAGACTGGACTGCCATTTGTCAGAAATGGTGTAGGGTCTCCTACTTGGGTGGGGGGTTGGACTAGATGACCTACAAGATCCTTTCCAGCTCCGATTGTCTGTTATCCTTCTGATAGTTTCCCAGTGTAGCTTTACACAGCTCTCCTTTCTAGACAAATAGAAATCGAATAACAGAGTTGGAAGGGACCTTGGAGGTCTTCTAGTCCAACCCCTTGCTAAGGCAGAAATCCCGAAAGCATTTCTACAATCTCCACATCCATTTTCATCTAGCATTTACAATTTTGGGAAATTAAAGCATGCCTCTGTAAGTCTGTGTCTCATTTTCTGAATCTCTCACCTTCTACTTTATTCCTTTTTGTGTTGCTGGCAAGGAAGCAAGAGAAACCTTATTTTTTAGGATTTTTTTTTTCTGGCCATTTTCATAAACAATGCTGGTTTTCTTGCATATTCTTTTTTTGGAATCACACTGAGGAATGTCGGCAATGAACCAACCCCTCCTTTAAAATTCACGTTGTTCTCTCGGTGTGACGCTTTTAGAATCTCTGCGTAGATACAATCAGGAACAGATTCCAAAAAGAAAAAAAAATGAAGAGTTTGGTCCTTGAGTTGTGAGTAGGAGAAAAGGCGTTTGCATGAAAAGCCTCGAATTCGTCCAAGTGACAGAGACAGATCTGGGCAGAGAAGAAGAAAGAAAAAGGAGGAATTATGTGTTCTATTTATGGGTCTTTCTCTTTGAAATCATGCTCGCTAGAAATCATGCTTTCCAAGCAACTTAAAATGTTTGCTTGCCACCGACTTGAAATACGGTGTGTGAAAATGGTAATTTCCACCAAAACAAAAGAGAGGAGATGCTTTGGGAGCGAAAAAAAATTGGGTCTCAAATTTGTGGTTGTAAGGTGAGGATTACCTGTATTATTTTTGTTTGAGTTAGATTGGTCAGGATTGAACAGGTGTTGCCACTTACTTGTGCTATAACAATTATGCCCTTCCTGTTTTCTTAATTGATTAATTATGTGTCGTTGGGTCTCTCTTAGCGACCACAGATTTAGACAAGTGTTGAATAAAGAGCACGGAGGAAAGATCAGCAACCAAACAAGGATCAGATAAACTTTATAAATGAGGGAAGGAACGACATGGCAAGACATGATAGCTTTTAAAATAAAAGTCAGAATTGGCACCCCCTCTGGAGGACTTTAGGCCAGTCTTTCTCTCCCTCTATGAAAGAGAGGAGGAATGATGGGCCTTTCATGACTTGTGGACTTCAATTCCCAGAATTCCTCAGCCAGCCAGAGAAATTCTGGGAGTTGAAATCCACAAGTCATAAAAGGACCATTGTTCCCCCACCCTAGCATTTCTGGGGTGGTCCAGTGAAGACCGTTGGGACTAGGAATGAAGAGACCCAGGTTTGAGCCTACCCTTAGCAGTTGACATTCTCTCAGCCTGGCCCACCTCACAGGGCTGTTGTTACAGGGGAAAACAGGAGGAGGAAATGCTGTGTGACCAGCAGAGTCCTTGACCAGTGTTTCTCAACCTTGGCAACTTGAAGGTGTGTAAAGGAAGATTTTTCTAGCCAGCATGCCTGCATGCTTTTAATTCCTAGAACTTCCTAGCCAACATGCCTTTAACTCCCAGAATTCCTCAGCTAGTATACCCAACTACCAAACTCCTCAGCCATCATGTGTGGACTTCAATTCCCAGAATTCCACAGCCGTTATCTGTGGCCTTCTAGAATTCCACATCTATCATCTGTGGACTTCCTCCCCCAGAATTCCCCAGCCATCACCTGGGAGTCAAAGTCTGCAAGTCTTCCAGGTTGCCAAGCTGGAAAAACACAATCCACGTATCAGTCCATAAAAATAGCTAAGAGGCCATTGATCGCATGAATCATCCTGTTCCCTAGCCGAGTTCCTCTCCTCCATCCAAAGGCCATTGAGGAAGATTGGCAGCTGTCATTGCTGCCACGGAGCTGCATATTCCCCCTTCCCATCGTCGTCGTGCCCTTCTGCATTTTTCTCCCCCACTCGGCGCCGTGCAGCTCCCTAGGTGGTTGACAGATGGAAAAGAGGATTTGGGAAAGGGTTATTGTGCTCCGAAGCCCATCACGCACTGTACACGGTGCCAATCCTACACATGCCATCTGTTTAAAGAGAACGATGGAGTAGCAGGGGGTCCAAATTCCTGCCTTTTCGGTTTGGCTGAGGTGTTTTCTGTTCGTTTGGGCTGCAATGAGAGAGGAGGGCGTGGTGCGTTGGCCTCTCCAGTGAGTTTCTGCTGGCACCACGGGAAAAGTGGGGGATGCGTTTAATGTAAAGGAGTTGGGGTGACATGAGAGCATCTTTCAATATTTGAGGGGCTGCCACAAAGAAAAGGGGGTCAAATTATTCTGCAAAACCCCTGAAGGCAGGACAAGAAACAACAGAAGGAAACTCATCAAGGAGAGAAGCAACCTGGAATTAAGGAGAAACTTCCTAACAGGGAAGACAATTAACCAGTGGAACTGCTTGCCACCAGAAATTGTGGGTGCTCCATCACTGGAGGTTTTTAAGAAGAGATTGGATGTTCATTTGTCTGACATGGCAGGGAATGGACTACTAAGGTACAGGTAAAGTTTCCCTCCCCTTGCCTTGATTTTGGTTTGAATTCAAGCCAAAGAAAATGCTTTCTTTTTATTTTTAGGCACAAATCAATGGTGGATTCTCTTTGTTTAACATTTATTTATCTTTTTTTCTATGATTTAGTTCATATTCTGTTTTCTAATATCTTATCTTTTTAATATTGTAAGCTGCCCAGAATTATCACTCAGTAAGATTGGCGATCAATACATTATTCATCGATAAGATGGATGGATGGATGGATGGATGGATGGATGGATGGATGGATGGATGGATGGATGGACAGACATGGATATAAATAGATGAGACAGATACAGATGGATGATAAATGGATGGATAGGTAGGTAGGTAGGTAGATAGATAGATAGATAGATAGATAGATAGATAGATAGATAGATAGATAGATAGATAGATAGATAAAGGTTCCCCTCACACATACATGCTCGTTGTTTCTGGCTCTAGGGGCGCTAGTGCTCATCTCCATTACAAAGCCGAAGAGCCAGCGCTGTCCGAAGATGTCTCCATGGTCATGTGACCGGCAGGACTAAACGCCTTTGAAGGTGCACAGAACACTGTTCCCTTCCCACCAAAGGGGTCCCTATTTTCCTACTATGTGCTTTCAAACTGCTAGGTTGGCAGAAGTTGGGACAAGTCACGGGAGCTCACTCCATGACGTGGCACTGGGGATTCAAACCACTGAACTGCCGACCTTTCTGATCGACAAGCTCAGCCTCTTACCCACTGAGCCACCCTAATACCCTTAAATGGGCTATTAAAAGACCGCCAAAGTCCCTTCCGCCTCTGTTATTAATAAAGGAGAATCTTTGTAGCTCAGGGTTGGAATGAAAGATCCTTGGTGCTCTCTGAGCTTGCATGTTTTGTTTCATGATCCAGCAAGGAAACATCATCAGTGCTAGAAGAGAGGGAGGTTTACTGAGAGGGAGGAGGAGGAAGAGGAGGAGGAGGAGGAGGTGAACAACTGTAGGGTCCTTGGGTGCTCTCTGAGCTTGGTTGTTTTCTTGCAGATGTTTCATTACTCAAACTAGGTGACATCATTAGTGCTAGTAAGGCTTATTACTAATAAGCCTTATTAGCACTGATGGTGTTATCTAGTTTGGCCAATAAAACATCTGCAAGAAAACAACCAAGCTCAGGGAGCATCAGGGACACCTTAACTCTCTTTCTTATTCCTTTATTCTATTAGAGCTAAACTTGGCAGAGAGAAAAAGAGAGAGAGGGAGGGAGGGAGGGAGAGAGAGAGAAATGGAAAAAGGTGGGGGGAGAGAGAGAAATTCATGCTTTTGGTCCTCCCCACCACCAAATCTGCCAGCTTTCACACCTGTTTTGCCTGGGATAAATATTCATAGCTTCCAGCCAGCACAGGCTGATGAATTCCAATCAGTCTGGAATTGTATTAATACTGTATAATCTGGTTAGTTTTCCTGCCAGGCGAATATAAAGTCGGAACTGGATTATCTGGATTTTGAAATTGTTGGAAAAGTTGGCCGTCAGCTTGTCAAATGGCATGCCCCACCCCCATCCAGCCCCCCCAGACAAANCATCCAGCCCCCCCAGACAAAAAAAAAAAGGCATAAAATTTTAGAAGCCCTGAGTTGTAAATCTGGAATCCTGACTTAATTAAAATTAAATCACTTGGCAATGTCTTGGCAGTTTTGCAAGAAACCTGGACAGGACTATTTGCACTGTGTTTTAGTTATGCTTTTACTGGATTTCCTTGAAGACCTAACATGCTCAAGTGCTTTTTCAAGAGGCAACTGGACTTTCTTGTTTTTCTTTGAAGACAGCAAAGTCCACATTTTGGACGGTTTTAAAGAGGCCATTTAGGTCCAAATTGAACAGCCTTCAACAGAGGGGGAGGGATATGACATCATCTCTCTTCAGTCTATAACACAGTCCTTTCATCAATCCCAAGAAGGCTCCACATCCATTTGCACCCCTCAGGTGATCCTGAGGACACAGAAGAACCTCCAAGTGGCCTCAACGATGCTCTAAAAAGGATGCAAATGACCAGCGTTCTTCAAGGAATATAAATCCTTCCTCACCATCCGGTCAGAGCTGAAGAAGCTTCTTGGACGAGAAGCGAAACATCTTCAAAGAAAAACCAGAAAATCCACTTGTTTCTTGGAAAAAAAGCACCTTTGGGACAACCATGATCTGTATGATTGTGAATCTCCATAGACATTTAAACGTGTGGCGGCAGCCAACAAAATACAATCCTTGGTTGTGTAAACAAGCATAGAATCAAAATCACGTGAAGTATTAGTACCGCTTTATAAAATCTTACGAAGGCCACACCTGGAATACTACATCCAGTTTTGCTCACCATTTGTTAAAAAAGATGTTGAGACTTAGGAAAAAGTGCAGAGAAGAGCAACTAAGATGATCAAAGGCCTGGAGCAGGAGTCTTCAAAGTTGACAGCTTTACGATTTGTGGACTTCAACTCCCAGAATTCCTCCTCCAGTCATGCTAGCTCAGGAATTCTGGGCGTTGAAGTCCACAAGTCTTAAACTTTGAAGACCCTTGAACCGTTGCAGGAATTGGGTAATGACCAGTCTGAGGAAAAGAAGGACTAGGGGTGACATGATAGCAGCATTCCAGTATTTAAGGAGCTGCCACAAAGAAGAAGGGAGTCAAGCTATTCTCCAAAGCACCAGAAGGCAAGAAACAACAGATAAAAATGAATCAAGGAGAGAAGCAACCTGGAATTAAGGAGAAATGTCTGTGGAGCTTCTCCATCATCCAGGTCATGGTTGCCCCAAAGGTGCTTTTTCAAGAGGCAACTGGACTTTCTGGTTTTTCTTTGAAGACGTTTCGCTTCTCATCCAAGAAGCTTCAGAGCTGGAAAAACTTCTTGGATAAGAAGCGAAGCATCTTCAGAGAAAAAACAAGTCCAGTTGCCTCTTGGAAAACAAAAAAAAGCACCTTTGGGACAATTAAGGAGAAACTTCCTCATGGTCAGGACAATTTAACCAGTGGAACGGCTTGCCTTCAAAAGTTGTTCGTGCTTCGTCTCTGGCAGTTTTTAAGAAAAGACTTGTTTGAGCAGGGGGTTGGACTAGAAGACCTCCAAGGTCCCTTCCAGCTCTGTTCTGATTGATTGATCAACCTTAATGGTTTAATCTTGGTCACTCTCACACACCTGTATGGCTTGAGACTGTAGGTCTACCTGTATTCTCCTGAGGCTGAATTCTGCTGCTCCTTTCTCTCTAATGCTATAAAGTCTCTTCAAGATCTAAATGAAGGTCAGTAATAGAAAAGAGGGAAGCAAATAAGTTGAAGTTAAGTCTAGGCATGGCATGGCAGAGCTTGTCAGGAATCTATTGATTGAAAAGCAGGCCAGGAAGAAGATGTCCAATCTGCATTTCTCAAGAGCCAAATGTTAGCAGTATGGATTCTTCCTTCAATTCAGGAAAGTTAGATTTTAACAGCCCTCTAAGTAAAACCCCTGTCACACTGCACCAACGGATGGAAAGAGGATGTAAAACGGAGAGAAACACTTGCCATCCGTTGGTTAACACGTGAGATCCTTCCGTTCTGTACTCACTGCGTCCGTTTTTCTTCCTCGTTAGTCCACTCCAGCATCCGTGCGACCTGAGGTTGTCCATTCCCGCTCCAAAAAAAGTTTTTGAGCGAAAATGCACAAACTTTTTGAGCGGGAAAATGTATCCAAGGCGTCCATTAGACATCCGCTACGGCATACGGGGAACATCCGTTAGAGTCCGTTATCATGTCCGTTACGCATCGTCGCCCTATATCTGCTAGGCAGTCCGCTGCGCACTCCACGCAACTCGC
>BHFT01023799.1:0-11148 GCA_004320025.1 Laticauda laticaudata | reverse complement strand
TCTATCTATCTATCTATCTATCTATCTATCTATCTATCTATCTATCTATCTATCTATCTATCATCTATCTATTTCAAAGGGTTCTAGGAGGGAGGGATTGAAACAAATGGATGTAATGCACAGCACATATGTGTGCATTTGGCATCCTGTCTCAAAATAAATAAAAAACAGCATTAGAATCTATGAACACTAAAGGCCACGTCACATAATTTAAAAACTGCAGCATATCCTTGCCTACCAGCCAGGACAGCCCTCTTTTTTTCTTAAATCCAAAATGGGTTTCAATATGTGGACATGCTCCTAATTGACTCTTCATCACTCTGCTTTCATCTTCTCAACTAGCTCCTGTTGATGGCCACAGGAATGGAATGCCTGCTGTTTTATTATCTGATGCACACTCCAGTCTCCATGGTGTCAAGTAATTTTTAAAAATAAGTTAGCTGTGGGATACTGGATCACTTCAAACAATATAGAATAAATGTTTGATCCTCAACTTGAAGTACAGGGCATTTTGTCTCTGTTTCAAGCTCAGAATGTTTTTCACACTCCCAGAAATAGCAGGGTGATGTATCTACCCTGTTCGCAGCAAGGCTTTTGCAAGAACTGCATCAATTCCTGGTACTCTGAGACAACCAAGATCCTACATGCATGACTTACAGCTAGTTGGACTACAATATTATTGCAGCTATACTTTTAACTAGATAAAAATGACATAAACTGAAATGAGTCTTCTCTTGTACCGTGTTAATTCCCAGTTTGCTTCTAAATCCAAATCAAGACATTGCTTACTACCTCTAATCCACGAACGACCAGGTGCAAAAGATGCATTGCAATGATCACATTTTGTAACCCACAAGACATTGCAATTTGGGGTAGGGGGTAGGGGTGTGAGGAGACTTTATTTTTTGTGAGATGAAGGGGCAAAGTAGGAAGAGTGTCAGATTTGGAAGCCGTACTGAGACCAGACACTTCCACACTGCCACATTCTTGAGCCTGGGAAAATGGGAGGGGGGAATTTTTTGGAGTGTATGTGGTTAGACATAATAGCATTCTTTTTCTAAGTCAAGGTCATGTTGTTTTGCACCTGGGTGAGGGGAAGTCTCAAGTTGGGATGGATGGTGATTGGCGCATGTGATACAAGGATGGATGCATGGGGTGGACTTGTAGTTTTTACTTATTGCAAGGAAACCTGGAACTTTCAGATTTGGGATTCCCCAGATGTGCCAGTTTACTATCCAAATAAAACAGAACTTTTGAGATGTCTGTCTAAGAGTTATTGTTTGGAGTGGAGGTTTTCTGGAACGCTGACAAAGAGACCCATCATTATGCCCTTAAAACTGGCAAAATCAATAAGAGTTAGTCACTTATTTCCCTTTTAGGGGTAGCATTTGCCTCCTCTACTGTACCCTTCTTGTAGTGTATCTTCTTTGCTCAGAAACATTTGAATGGCATGCGGTGGGATGTGGAGCTTTTCCAAGGGTCATTTCCCTTGCTTTCAGCAATTCACTGATAGCAGTTGGAGACTTCTTTTTAAACCCAACATTTGACTGCAGTTGTTTAGTTTTCTTTCATGACTCATTGGCTTTTTTATATTGTCAGTCTGGGTATACATTAATCTGAATGCATGCATACTCCATCCTATATAAAAACATCTGAAGGATGTGTGTTATGCTTAATTTTGAGGGAAAAAAATGTGCTTTCCCCCCAAATAGACTGCAAAGCACTGCAGTTTCCATAAGAAAAAGCAGGGGTCCAAAATATAAATGACATGCAAAATACAGATAATAAGAGAAAGAAATACAAAGATGCATGCATATTGTTTATAAGCAATTATACTAAGCTATAATGTTTAATTTAAAAAAGAACATTGGTAAATCCATAGATAATAAAGCCACCAATTTCTATTTTGGGATTAACCGCTAGAAGTCCCGATTTACTGGCAATGTTACCTTCCAAATGGACCATATTAGAATAATAGGCTTATGTTGAGATGTGTTCCTTGAGACCTAGGCATGCAAAGCTGTTCAAAAAGAGCATTCTGATTTGACCTTGGAATAACCAACTTATAACATGATCATGACTTTTCTGAAAATCCCAGTGCTTTCCCCATTAAAAACTTTTTAGAAGAGTTCTAAGGGCAAAACATACTGTAGCAATCAAGCTTGGAAGTCAGAAATAAGTTCTGATCTAGCTAGAAGGGAAGAAGATCCTGGGTGGGTGGGTGGGAAATGTAGACCTTGTGATAGATACTGATAATAGGAAAGGTATACTTGTTCTGATTCAGTCAAGGAATCACTGAGAAAATGATGTTTGCTTGATATTTTCAGTATTTTTTGATGCGTGCTTGTGTTGAATCTTGCCAGGTGATATCCACCTGGCTAATCTTTTTTTTTTTTTGTAAATTTTATTTGATTTTTCACAAAGAAAATACAAATAAAACATCTTTTTTTTTAAAAAGTAGTGTGATCCTGGTTACCATTTCTTCTAATTACAGACCCACAAATTCAATTTCATGCTCATTTTCTATGTTCATTCACATCTTATACTGTTGTACATTTTCTACATAGCTTCTCCCCTTTTTAAATTTGTCTTAATTTTATTTTGATTATCTCATATTGATTCAAATCCTTATAATTTAAAACTTTTTGTCTGTCCCTGTTTCAATTTCATATTATTAGTCTTTTCTCATTAAAACAAAATTCTACCTGTAGTTTGCAGATTGGATATGACACCTTTATATATTTTAATTTTATCCGATTTAACTCTTATTTAAACTTCAATATATATACAACCTAAAGTTTATAACATTCAATATTAATACATAACTTCAATTTCAATTCTGCTTTGTACCATTCTTTAAAATACACCACTATATTCTTTAAAAAGAAAAAAACAAGAGTATAAATAATATGTATTAAAACAACACATTCCACTAGCCAATTCCATTCTATCATTTAATATTAATAGTTTCATTAAAATCTATAACTTCTTTAACATTACTTTTTCAATTAAAATATCATACTTCTATAGGAACAGTTTATAAGTTTCATAATTAACTTCCCCCCTTCTTCACTTATATTTTATAAAACATTAAACTAATTAAAATGTTCCCGTTCCCTTCCTAATTCGTGTCTCTCATTTATTTTATTTCATTTATTTTATTAACAAACTTTTCAACAAGATATACAATAGCATATTTTATCCCTTCATTTTAATTGTACATTGTTTCCAATTTTCTAAAATTTATTTTCTAATACTAATATAACAATACAATCTTATGCTACTTTACAAAATCCCTTTTTCAGTTAAATTTTCACCCCATTATCTCTAAATAGGCCCTGTTTCCTATATTCTTGTTTCTGTCCTTTATAACCTCTTTTCCTTTTTCTTCTTCCCTCTCTTCTTCTCTCTCCCGTTTTTACCCCCTTGTCTGTCTACCTCTATTTCTCTCTTCTGTTATTCCCCTCTTCTGTTTGCTTTCCAATATTATACTTATATTTTTGAACAATTTGTCTTTGCTTTGGTTGTTGTTTAAGTCTTAAATCTCCATTCTCTTTCCCCACTTTCCTTTTTCTTCCCCACATAGAATTACTTCGGTCATTAAAGATGGCTTCTTCTTTGTCCCAGTCTTCTGTTTTGCCAGACGTTTCTCACAGTTCCAAATCCTCATTTCTAAGATTGAAAAAAACAAACCAAAAAGAACCTTCCCTTCTTGTGCATTCTTTCTTTGTTACTTTTTTAAGTACCATTTTTCCAATTCATTCCAAAGTAGTGCCATTATATAAAATTTTTTAAACAACTTTATTAGTCATGCCAAATGCAATAACCAAGTGTCCCAATGATCACTAAAATAATCCAAATGCACGGGCAAGCGTTTCTATTTGTCTTTTTTTCGCTTTCTCTTCTGGGGTTCTACAATTTTGTTGGCCAAGTTTCAGTTAAGTATGTATCTTTTTTAAAAGTTCTTGTTAAAGTTTTACTGCTAGATTCCTTTTAATTTCCATGCAGTCTTCCTCAACTTTTTCCAGATCCTGCCCTTTTATCTTTTTCTTCTCTCTTCCCTGTGTATAAAAAAACTGTTAAGTGTCCCAGAAAATCTCTTATTTATCCCTTTGACATTTTATTTTATTTTTCAGCTTAATTGCCTGTTGATTGTCAAAGCAGATTTTTTTCCCCCATTTCTTATTTAAGTCTCTTGGTTGTTCAAATATTAGAAGAAAGAGAGAGAAGAAAAAAAAAGCCAAACTTTCCCTATTCACAATTTCCTTCGCTGCTTCCCGAATCTTCTTGAGATGATGGTTACTTTTTTTTAGTTTAAATTCCTGGGTACCTTTGTTTGTTGCTTTTGCAATTATAACCCGCGTCAGCCAGAACTTTCACTTCTTATCATTCCTCCTGTCATTATTCTTTTCCCAGTCGACGTTTCTTCTTTTGAAGGTGGCCATTCTGGACCAACTGCTGCAACCGCCTTTGGGAAAGGGAGTAATGGCCAGCTGAGGAGGAGAGATGTGGCTCTCCTCAACCCCGTTGGAAGTCTCCCCCCTCTTCACCACCTCTATGGGGTGGCTTAGCCCCAAAACCAGCTGGCTCGGGGAGCTCCAGCAGCGAGCCCAGACCAAAACTGTGCACGATCACGGATTTCTGTCTGTCACCGAAGAGGCTTAAAACTGGAAGCCAACTAATCTTGTGTGTGCTCAAAAGTTAACTGAGGGCTGACCTGTTCATTGTTTGGATGAAAACTCAAAGGAGTGTTTATTTCGTTTAGATTATTTATTTATTTATTTCAATTTTTAAAATCATTTTTATAATAATATTATTTTTATAAATAACTCAAGATGGCAAACATACATACTAATCCTTCATCTTCCTGTTGTTCCCCACAACAGTAACCCTGTGAGGTGGGTTGTCCCAAGAACGACCAGTTCAAAGTCACTCAGCCAGCTCTCATACCTAAGGTAGGATTAGAACTCAGAGTCTCCTGGTTTGTAGCCTCATGATTTGTTGGTCAGACTGGGAAATAAATAATAATTTTAAAAAATAGAAGTTCAGTTGCTTCTACATGATTTCCAAGAAGGTTACATGACATACCAGAAATAGAGCTTGAAGGAGGCTCTACTTGGTTTTGTCAAAGGCATTTAGTCAGGGGTCAGATTCATTTTTTTTTAACAACTGGTTCTGTGGGCATGACTTAATTAGTCGGTGTGGCTTGGTGGTCATGTGACTGGGTGGATGTGGCTTGGTGGTCATGTTATTGGCTGGGTGTGGCCAACTCAATGTCATTCACATTGAGGCATGCATCTCCTCACCTGGCCTCTCATGACTGTGGGGATGCTGCAACAGTCGTAAGTGTGAAAAATGGTCATAAGTCACTTTTTTCAGTGCCATTGTAACTTTGAATGGTCAAAGGAAAGTACTAGCAAAGGAGGGAAAAAAACTCCAGAGACAGGAAGTCTAGTCCTGCCAAGAATGTAATAAAGGTTAACGGAGATGCAGTTTCTGTAAGCAACACCAGAATGTTTCCTTCCTGCTTTCCTTACAGGATGAGGCCAGTAATTTCTTCTAACAACCGGTTCTCTGAACTGCTTTGCATGTTAACAAACAGTTCTTGCGAATAGGTGCGACCACCCCTGCATTTAGTATTTTAGAAATATAAATGCTTTGAATATCATAAAAAGATGCAACTAGTTACCATTTGATGTACCTACGTTAATTCACAGTGAAAGCAAAGATAACCATGGTATTATGAATCACCTAATCATGATATTATGAATTACCTGAAACTAGATTTTGAAAACTAATGAAATAAATAATTGAGATTTGTTTATAGCACAAATATCCCCATTCACATGTGCACATTTTTTTAAATTACCATATTGTATTTAGGAATTCAATGATGAAGATTATAAAATAATATTTGGAGAATCTTCCTAATCTTGACTAATGAAAGAAATGCAATTTTATGCAAATGGCTTCTTTACAAAGAAGGATCATTGCATTTTACCTCCCAAAGAGAACTCCCCCCCCCCCCCCCCCNCCCCCCCCCCCCCCCCGGATTATGTGCACAGAAATATCAACATAGGAATAAGGGTTACTCACAGTTATTCTCTTTACCAGTTTATGTGTTTCAGCCTACTTAAAGACCAATTCTTTGCATCTTTAATATAATAAAAGGGAAAAAGTGTAGACCTCAAAATTATTTTGCAAATAAATTTATAAGGTTCCATATGTTACATTTCAGTGGTTTATGTGGCACCCTTCATGCTCTCATCTCTACAGAAAAGAGGAAATGCAGAATTCCTACCAGGTTTCTCCGATGATATTCTCCTTCACAGAGAGACTAAGATGTTTAGTTGACATTAAATTTGTAGAATTGCCCCAAGCCTTTATCACCCTCATCAAGCACACAAAGAAGTAATGAACTTGTATCTCTTTAAACTCCAGAAAAAATTGGCAATACTCTATGCATAATATGCATTCTCTTCCTGAAGTTTTCTATAATGCTGCACTATCTCTTAATTTAATAATCATCACAGTGATTGGGAACCTTTTTACATTAGAAGATGTCTTGGTTCCTATAGGTCAGAGGTGGGCAACTATGGCTCCTTTATGGACTATGAACTATGGATTTCAATTGAGCATGGGTAGTTCAGGAATTCTGGGAGTTGAAGTCCACAAGTCATAAAGGAGACATAGCTGTCCACCCTTGCCAACAGTAGATACAGTTGGGCCACAAAGCATACTGTGTACACTTATCTGCAATACACATTTATATCCATTTTTTCTCCTATAGTATCCTTTTGGGCTACTAAGCTGGATTGGTACTTGAAGATTATGCTGGAAATTTGAACTAAAATGTTATTAGCAAGCAGATGACACATTTTTCTATAACTTATCTCTTTTGACTGACAGCAGGAAGGCTGTACAATTTCTGAATAGGAGATGAGAAACACTTTTAGATGTATGAAAGTGAATCCCAAAGCTCATTCAGACAAGATAGAAATGATGGAAATGCGAGGAAGAAATTATTCCGGATAAAGGCATTGTACCATACAATTATATGTACACTGTAACACTATATTATATGCAGAGATATTAGCCTCTTTGCATTTTGATCAAATATAATGTATAAGGCACCTATATCAACAGACTTTATGATGGGAGAGAATCAATGAATGATGAAACAATTTAAAAAAACAATAAAATACACAATAAAAATAATAAAAAATTAAAAAATACATGGTGCAGCTGAGACTCTAAAGTTTGAATGCCAAGTTAGCTCTTCATTGATAGGGTGAAATGAAATCAACATGAGTGCCAGACTGGTTTTTGCTTGGAGTGCATTTCATAATCAGTGTATCACAGCTGAGATTCTGATGTTCTGATGGGATTTATTATATTAATATTTTTATATATTATAAAATCTAAGGGGCTGCCACAAAGAAGAGGGGGTTGCAACTGAGGTCAGGACAAGGAGCAATGGATAGAAGCTAATCAAGGAGAGAACCAGTCTAAAAAATTGGATATAAATGTGTATTGCAAATAAGTGTCTTGATAGATCAATTAAAACTTCCTGATAGAACAACTAACTAGTGGAAAGGCTTGCCTTCAGAAGATGTGGTTGTCATTGAGATTGAAATGGTGTAGGGTCTCCTGCTTGAGCAAGGGTTGGATTAGAAGACAGCCAAGGTCCCTTCCATCCCTGTTATTCTGTTATTGATTCCAGTGATGGATAACCCAACGAGGTGCACCTTCAAGCTACAGGGATTTCAGCTTGTTGAGGGCTCTGAAATCACTTCTAACCTCCACCCATGCACCCACTAAGTCACTAGGCAATGCAGTCCCTCTATAAAAACCATAGAATTCATTTCTAAATAGTGTTCTCAAGAACACTTAAACCCCCCCCCCCCTTCTTTGAAAATACGAGCTGGATTTAGACTTCCTCTGGAAATGGACAGTGTGTTTCATTGTATGCAATTTATCATACACAGTACACTCTCTTCTCGGCTACGGTTAACGTTCACTGTTTAATTATTGAGGGGTTGTCAGTCTTGTGCTCCTGGACTTGTTGCAGCATGCAATTTGTAAAGCAAATCTTTCCCAACTTGCATTCAAATCTATTTCCCATTTCATTCAGGACTAGTGGTTAAGTGGCACTAAGTGTTGAATTTCTCATTACCTCCATGTCAGAAATCCACTTTGACCATAACTGTACTGTCATTATTGAGTTTTAGGATGCTAAGCATGGAAGCGAGCCCACCCTCAAGAGGATGTGAAAGCAAACAGGCAGAGAATGATTTACATTGACCACAAGTGAACCATTCACTAGCTTGTTATAAACCATTCATTTGCGAAACCTTTCAGTTGGAGAGTCATGCTTCTAAAATGAATGCAAAAGGATCTCTTCCCTCAATGAAATTCAGCATCTTTTAGCACGGGTGATAGCAAGTGTTCAAAGTAAGGAGAAAAACTGCAGAGATCAGATGTTGTATACAATATACACAATAAATTCAAATACCTTGCTCATTTCGTACAGCAATGAAGGGTAAGGTGGGATAACTTGCCTGCTTTTCCTGTGAGGAACAAAAACAACAACAACCCCTTTCTATCCCGACAGTTCCACATTGCTTTTACAGTTGTCTCTTTCAGCTTTTGCTGCCTTAAGAATTCTTTAATGTTTCAAAATAAACAGTTTCCCTTAACAATGGCCCACCTTTATATTTACCTCTGAGGCATCTTGAGAAAGAATATTTGTCAGAAGAGTAAATTGTGACTAGTTATCTCCCAGTTGTGTACTTGGCAGATGTGTTATTCATCAGTGGTTCACATGACATCTCTCTAAGATGGTGAGTTGGAAGACTATGCCAATTTTACTAAGCGCAGTCCTCCACACCCATTCAATGAATAAGAACATTGTAGCCAAAGAAGCAGAAACTGGATTTTAATGTCTGTTGCAGAAATCTGCCTACGTTAGCTGGGTGGCAAATGACTTTCTGCCTTGGTCCTGATCACCATTGGGACTTTTCCTCATATAATGCAGAAAGTATAGCTAACAAAGTCCCAATGGTGATCAGGACCAACTATAGAGATCTATTTGAATGTACTTCCCTGAGGAAATATCCCATCTAACTGTTTTCCAGTTGTTAAAGTATCTAAAGGTAGGAGACCAGGACAAAATAGAATGTCCACTGGTGATTCATCTTCCATAGCTGCAATGTCCTCACTTCCTGAGCTAGTTGAGGCAATCTGGAGACATCAACACAGCTGCTGAGATTCAGGAGAGACTCAGAATTTTGTGTCTTCTACATAAATCTTTTGTTCCATTTGATGTCTGATCTTGTTTATACAGCAAAGCCTTCTCTGGCCAGATAATATTGCTGTCATCATGAAAGAATATCTTATACCAGGAGTATCAAATTCACACTGTCACAGCAGCATCACGTGACATAAAGGGACTTTTTCCCCCTTCGCTAAACAGGTGTGGGCATGGCCAGCGCATGATGCATCCGGCCCATGGGCTGTGAGTTTGACAACCCTACCTTATACTTACAATCTTAGGCCAGTTTTTTAAGCAAGGGCATTATTATGTGCTTCCATGTGACACTGGGAATATAAAAAATAATAATTAAACATTGAAAGGGGACAGTGTCAGTTTGGCCTGTGTCACAAATCGTTTTGAAAATAACAGGTGGCTGGCAGCACATGATGATTTAGGGACTATCTTGGGGGGGAAAAATCTTAGCAGGTTGCCTCTGGTAAGTAGGTGATGAGAGAGCACCAAGAAATTCCAGGATTGCAAGCTAGATTAAAAAGTTATAAAGTAAAAGGCAATAAGAAGAAGAAACCACTTCTACATTGTTGCAAAGAAAAAATATTTTTTGTCCAAATGTCAAACTGGACTTAACAAAATTGTGTATCTATTTTTAGAAGTCAGTTGGCACCAACTAGAATATTACTGATAATGGATTGTCAATCTCCCCCCCCCCTTTTTTTTTGNTCCCCCCCCCCCTTTTTTTTGTAACAGTGCAGTGTTCTGCAGTAAATTAGTTAATAAAATTCAAGGGTCCTTCCAACATGGCTCAAATAAAAATAATAATAGTGATTTATAATCCAGATCAAGATAAGTATGTTTATGTGTGTGTGTGTATGTGTTCAAAATCTCCCACCTCTAGTTCTGAGCTATGAAAAAGCTACATAATAGCAACATAATGTTTGTTAAAATCAAAGTAATTTGACCTTTAAAGACTATTTGGTCTGCTGTCCACTTACGAAGTTCCCTGTGCATCATGCCCGGCCACATACATTGGACAGACCAATAGAAGAATAAGTACCCACCTGGATGAACACAAAAAGCAGTAAAAAAGCTGGAAACAACACCTCCTCACTAGTACCAACACATGACAAACCCGACCAGGTGGTCGCACGGAGATACAATCACACTTCAAATGGGCAGCTAAAGCCCTAAGCCACTATATAAAACCGCCCAGCCACAAGAATCATTCGAGAAGGCCAATAGGAATTGATAAAAAGACACTGAAAGGCATGAATAGAAGAAATGATTTCCAGCAGATTGCAATCATTTGGAACCTGCACTCATCAATAGCAAGATCTCCCACCACAATGCCAGACTAAACACTGGGCACACAACAGACCTCCCTCTAGATACACCTCCACCAAACACACCCCAACCAGCACACCCAGATGAAACTAGCTCCTTCCTAATAGAATAACTCAGCGCGCCTTTCTACCGCGAAGGCCAAGCTCACTGAAAGCTCCAACTACGAACAGAGGTTGCCCAGCCGAATCAAAGCCATCAAACAGACAGAAGAAACCAGAAACCCAATCAAACAAACCTCAGTCCATAAACACAGCACCAAGACTCCCACCAATCAGGAATGGTAGAAAAAAACATCCTGGCAACAACACATAGGCTAGCCCTAATTAAAACCAACACTTGTGAGACACCTGACCCACACTACAACTCATAACAGAAGCCTATGATGGACAGATGAGATTCTGCGAAACGTTGACTAGACAACTTATAAAACAGCACTACCATGAGCGTGGGAAAGATAACCGCGAAGAAGCTGCAACAGCAACCTGTGTAAGTAACCCGTGTAAAACTTAAAAAAACATATAAAATATGTAGGG
>BHFT01023798.1:4639-27043 GCA_004320025.1 Laticauda laticaudata | reverse complement strand
CAAACTGGGTTGATAAGACATGTTCCGGGTGCTTTGAGCAATCCTTAAGGATTGTGGAGAAAAAGTCATATTACCCAAGATTAGCTTGTAAAGAACTGGTCAAGGGTCAATGGTGCTTCCGTTTTCTTCCCTTGTCATGATGGATAAAGTGCAATTGCTTTTAAATTCTTCTGCAATCTCACATCTTCCAACAGGATAAAAGAGTTTTGCTTTGAAATCAGCACCATTCTCTCCTCTCACAACCCCTATTTTCAGGGCAACAGCATCATTTGCATTATCGGATTGTATTGCAGTCTTCCTTGATCTGGCTCTTCCCAGATGTGCTCGACTATTAACTCCCATTAATGAATACAGCATGACTAACATTGGCTGGGGTGAGAGTCATTGCATTTCAGATGATAGTTACTTCAGCTGCATCTCCCATTACATCCCCCATCTGCATGCTGCTATAGATAACTGAATTTATAATCTGAAAAGATCAAGAAAGTGCCTATTAGAAATCCAAGGTCAAAAATCTAAGGACTATTGTAACAATTTCGTCTTTTGTAGACTCTAACATTTAGAAGTCCAGAATCTTTTCTTTGGGGTTTTCCCAGTGCCTTCTCAAAAAATATTAAAATAATTTTCATATAAATATCTCAGCTTTCTGACCATTTGAAAGTTAACAATGGGCTTAAATGGATTTCGATAATAGATATCTATTATAGATTTGCATGAGACTGTCTAAAAATAGAGAACTTACATGATATCAAATATTGTGAAAACACTTGCATCATTGTACCTAATTATGTGCTTGCATTCTTAGAAGGGAGATGGGTTAATCTTTGCTAAATTGGTGTTGCCCAGATGTGATGGACTATAATTCCTATCATCCCAGACAGCATGATGTTGAGAAAAGTGACACACTAGATTATCAATGGCTTAAAAGGATGGAATAGATATACATCCTTGCTTCAAGATGGCATAATTTAAGCTTCTCCCCATGCAATATTTCTTATAGACAGTCAGGCCCTGATCTCAAAATTCTACATTGTATGTTTTATTAATTTTATTTCAGCCAAAGAAAAATTATGCAACATATTTGACAACTGTAATGCAGAGCTGCATATCTGGAAATTTCCTATTTTAAATAGGATCTTCACTGGTAAGACCACAATTTTGGTCATCACAATACAAAAAAAAAAGATGTTGAGATTCTAGAAAGAGTGCAGAAAAAAGCAACAAAGATGATTAGGGGACTGGAGGCTAAAATGTATGATGAATGGTTGTGGGAACTGGGAATGTCTCTAGTGAATCTAGTCCTTTGAAAGAAAGATTAGGGGGGACATGATAGCACTCTTCCAATATTTGAAGGGCTGTTACGAGGGAGTCATCCTTTTCTCCAAAGCACCTGAGGGCAGACAAGAAGTAACAGAAGGAAACTTATCAAAAAGAGATCCAATTTAGAATTAAGGAGAAATTTCCTTAATTAGTGGAGCAGCTTACCTCCAGAAGTGGGTGCTCCATCACTGGAGGTTTTTAAGAAGAGGCTGGATAGCCATGGGGTCTCCTGTTCAAGGAGGTTGGACGAGAAGACCTCCAAGATTCCTTCCAGCTCTATTATTCTGTATTCTGTCATTCACTAGATGGTCTTTGGCTAGCTACTGTTTACTATATATGGACACACAAGGAATTTGTCTTGGTGCAAATGCTCTCAGTGTATATAAAAGAAAAGATACATTCATTAAGAGTCAAGAATCATAAAGTACAATACTTAATCATAGTCATAGTGTACAATAAACAATCAAATCATACTAGGAAATAGTCAATATAAATCATAAGGATACAAGTGACAAATTTACAGTCATAGAGCCGCAAATGGGAGGGGATGGGTGATAAGGAGTGAAGAGAAGATTAACAGTAATAGTAGTGCAGACTTTGTAATAGTTGAACAGTGTTGAGGGAATTATTTGTTTAGTAGAGTGATGGCTTTCAGGAGGGGAAACTATTCTTGTGTCTAGCTGTTGTGCAGTGCTCTGTGCAGTGTTTTGTTTATTTGATGTTAACCCTTTTTTAGATTGTACCTTTAACATTTTGTAAAATATTTCTTTGTTTGCTTTTTGGATCATCCATTTTACAGCATTCCATAAATAATGTTTGGTTCCGACAGCTCAAACTAGATCAAATGGGGGAGGCTATGAATGGAAAGAATATAGACTGAAGCTTGGCATGCATGTGATTTTACAATTCTGGGAAAGAATGAGAAATAAAAATATGAAACTCAAGAATACCCAAATGAGATACTGTTTGGTTTCTGCAACTAATAAAATCTAGTTAAGCAATTTCAAAGGAAATCCAATTAAGAATAAGTGCAAGAATGCAATGCCTAAGCAGTAGAGAGCAGATCCCAGAAGGGGGATTTGTTTGTTTTGCTTTAAAATTGGAACCTTTGAAAAGGGCAAAAGGCAACTTATTGTTCTTTTCCTCCTTTCTTCAGTTTATCATTATTTTAAACATATATAGATATTTCACAAGTTGCAATGAAGCTAGAAAATGAGATCACTGCCTCCTGAAAATAGGCTTGAGATGGAACTGATAGATATGGTAAGTACAGGGTTTTTTTTACAACTTTGCTTTTTTTTTTTTTTAGAGTTTTTGATTACTCTGTATGTTGCTGTCTACTCTGTAGTGATATATTGACACAAAACAATTAATGGATACATGGATCGAGGCCACTCCAATAAATTCTTGCCAAGTCTTGACTTCGAATATTATTTGGGGATGGCATTAAAAATTGGCTTTTGGGAAGTTGGTATAAATACCACCCTTGGACTGTGTTTGAACGTGGACCTGGTTTTTTTCTTGCTAACTTTTATTGACTATCCTGTTACCATTGGATGAATGGAATAAGCAGAATTTAAAAAAATAGAAGTTAATCCAACCAGAATGTATAATGAAGAAGCCATCTTGCTCTTTTACATGGACAGCAAAACCTCTTGAATAAGCCCAAGTCCTGTTTAATGAAATTTAATCAGAGGCTCAAGGGAAGGGGACAGCATTCTGCCTCTTTAAAACTCTACTGTGGGATTTACCTAGTCCAACATTGTTCCAGTGTTTCTATTCAAGAGTTGATGCAACCATTTAACTGCAGAAAAAAATGTGTTTTCTTTCACAAGGTTTCTGTGTTGCTTTTGGTTAGAGTTGTAATTATATCCAGTTATATCAGTCTATGTCTTATTTCAGGGCAAGCCACTCGGGGAACATCAGTGACCTGAATATGCAAGATTTACATTTAGAAAGCAACAAAAATAAAAACAGCCATTGATGTATGTGACATAGCCCAGACAAAATGTGGTGACGTGTGTAGTGAATGGACAGGCTACTTATTCACTGACAGCCAGATGGGGGAGTTTCAATCCACATGCAAATTCATTTCAGACATGGAACTTTTATCTAAACTTTTATTTATTTAAGGGCAGGGGTGGGATTCAAAATTTTTAACCGGTTCTTTGGGCGTGGCTTAGTTGGTGGACGTGGCTTGGTGGTCATGTGACTGGGTGGACATGGCTTGGTGATCATGTTATTGGCTGGGCGTGGCCAACTCAATGTCACTCACATTGAGGCACCATCTCCTTGCCTGGCCTCTCATGACTGTGGGGATGCTGCAACACTCGTAAGCGTGAAAAATGGTCATAAGTCACTTTTTTCAGTGCCATTGTAACTTTGAATGGTCATTCCACACAAGCAAAGTACCAGCAAAGGAGGGGAAAAAAACTCCAGAGAAGTTCCAGAGACAGGAAGTCTAGTCCTGCCAAGAATGTCTTTAAGGGTTAACGGAGAGGCAGTGTCTGTAAGCAACACCAGAATGTTTCCTTCCTTCCTTCCTTACAGGATTAGGCCAGTAATTTCTTCTAACAATCGGTTCACCGAACTGCTTAGAATGTTAACCAGTTCTTGCAAATAGATACAAACTGGTAGAATCCCACTCCTGCATAAGGGGAGTTGTACACTCTGGTCACATGCAACATATTATTATCTAGAATCTTCCCTTGTTATTAGAAAGAAAACTGGTGTCTTTTTACAACACAGATGGAACTTGGCCGAGAAGAGAAAAGAAACATCTTCCATCTTCACAGCAGTCTCGGAATTAAATGACTGGAAACTACAAGGATCTGGATAAGAATCAAGAAGAAACTGAGACAGAGGAAAATCTGTTTCAGGGAAAATTGCTATCATTGAAAGGATAAATAACAAACATTTAGGTGGAATTGTTGGATAAGATTACTTTTAACTTGACAGTTGATGTTTAACTTGTTGTTTCTATTTCTATACAATTCTGTTATGATGATTTTTGAGCAACACGGATCCTCATTATATTATTTATTTTTTGTTACATTTTTTATGCCACCCATCTCCCCTACAAGGTAATTCTGCACAGTTTACAGGTTATAAACATAAAATTTAGGAATAGAACAGATCAGTGACATCCTGTGATCTTTATTTTTTCTGATAGATATTTTTATATTGGATTATTATTATTAAACTTGTATGTTTAATAATGACCAACTCTCAGTGTCTCTGGTTTTCTTTTTAAGATACTGTCTATTACTTTAAGAGCTCTATTATCTCCATTCATTCATTGCTGAATGTCTTGTAGGCAACTATTTAATACTAAAAATGTTTTCCCCCCTTGTTTAAAATAAAGGTAGATTTTATTTCAAGTTTGTCCTTTTTATCTTACTTGCCAGTAAGGTGCACAGGTTGTGAGTCTCTCTCTCTGTCTTCTTCCCTCTCTCTCTCTCCTTCCCTCTCTCTCTTGGGAGAGAAAGAGAGAACACCAGATGCAGTCAACCTATTGAAGGTGAGCAGTGATAGCAAGCAATTATCCGAAGGAGGGAAGCAGGATCAGGATGTGTAGCTCTAGAAGGCTCTCAGAAGAGGACATTTGGGATGTCCAGTCTTTCACCTTGCAAACTTAGGTCTGACACAAAGAGAATCTCACAACATTTGTTCTTGGTAAACCTATGTAGACCTGGTTCTGTCTTCTTTTCAAGTCAATCTTTTTTAAAAATCTCAAATCGATCATTTCTTAATTCGTTCAGAGATATATGGAATTTTCTTTTTTATATTTTGAAAAAAAGATAAAATTTGCATTTCTTTAGTGCTTTAGCATGTCAACTATCATTTGTTTGTTTATATTTATTTATTTAGTTAATTAGTTAGTTAGTAGCCTACCTGTGTTATTTTTACAAACCATTCAAGGCTGCAAACCTTTCTCCTTCTATTTTCCCCACAACAATAACCCTATAAGGTGGGATGGATTAGGAGAGAGGCACTAACCCAAGGTCACCCAGCTGGCTTTCACAGCAAAGGCAGGATTTGAATTCATGATCTCCTGCTTTCTAGCCTGGCTCAGAAAATGCATTAACATGTTCAAACTAAATAAGTATTCCCTAAGTGTGTTTTGCTTAATCTTAATCCTGTCCCGATCCCTCTTTTTATAATTGCTGGTAGAACATATATCCTACATAATATTCATATATTCCTACAGAAGACTGAACCACAGGAACAATGTAGTTTTGCTATTGCTGTTGTTATTATCTCTTAGCATTTTGTCATCTTCACCGACAAAAGGTGGTATACCAAGTCTTTTCGCTTTCACTTTAACATTTTCTTGACGTCAGCTCCTTCTGAGCTTTGGTTTCTTTAATACCTCATCTGCAATTCCAAGCTCCTTCTTTAGAAATATACCCCTCATTTATTTCCTATATATTTCTTTTTTTAAAAAAATATTCACTATTTTTCTCATATATTCATGTTGACACCCACTTTTTGTTCTCTCATTTCAATTATTTGCCACTAAGCTTTTATTATCTCCCTTTTCCCCCCAAATTACTTCAAAAAGCTCTTTAAATGTCTCTTCCTTTATGGAAACCTGGTTATCATTTTATTTAATCCATTCAAATCTATGTTTTAAAAATGTAATATACATATAAGACTACATTTAGCCTTAGAACTTAGTACCACACAATAAATTTCTCTCAACAGATCCAGGATAGCTTGTTTTCTTATAACTAAAGAAGAAAACTGTCAATAACACAAGCCAGATATTTTCTGGGGGGTGGAGGGGGAAACACATTTAAAATAAAGACCTTTTAACAAATAGTTATTCCTGTCAGAAAGATCTGCAATTAGCTTTTGAAACACTTTATCCACATCTTTTCTTTAGAGAGGCAGATGAAAGTAGACATCAACAACTTTATTGCTTTTTATTCTTTCCTCCATTGAATTTAACAGGTGTTCCCTAATATACCTCCAAGTTCAGTCACATGGATATTTTCAACATATAGTGCAGCTGCTCCTTCCTTTTTACTTCAGTTCCTTTAGAACAGATTGTATCTTTCAATTGCTATATTCAACTCATGGGAATCATCTTATTGGGTCTCCGCCATGCCTATTAATTTGCCTACTTATAGTAAGCGGTTTTTGCTCGGTATGTGGAAGATTTGACATAAAACAAGCATTGCCAATTTAATAATAACAGGAATATATTGATTTGCTAATAAAACTGGGATGTATTTTTACAGGTACATAGAGACATTTAGTAGCATTTATTGATGGCACAGTAAACTAAAATGTGTATATAGGCTGAAAGTAGTAGAAAGGAAGAAACATTGAAATAAAGTGAGCATATCAACTCCAAGCCTGAAGAACATTTTCTCTCACCTGAAATTATTAATTCAACTTCAAAACTTCCCAGGATACATTTCTGTCTGGATTTGCTATCAAAACACCAATGTCAGAGTAAGGAGCTAGTAGAATCACCTTCTCCACCTGACGATCTGGATTTAACATTTCTAGACACAGTCCTCCCCCAATCCTACCTCCCCTATACATGATCCAGGATACATTTCAAAAGTTATTTCTTGGTTATACAGCACACCAACAGAGGAATTAAAATTTTATCTGAGAAAGGGAAGTGAGACACAAAATTACAGAGGAGCTTGGTCTGAAATAAATGACTTAACTTCAGCTGAAATTAGAGATATTAGTTTAAAATCATACATAGATTATAACCATAAATTATTTTTAAAAAATTTTTTTTCCTGAGAAATAGGTCTTGCAATAGGTGTTTCATAAAAGAAAAAAAATCAATCGATATACTTATTTCCCAGTGTTTGGATTGTAGTTAAGCATATACATTCTGACAGTTGAATACATTCTGCACATTAATTTTCCCTGTTTCTCTGTGTGATAAAACAATGATCAGCTCACAAATCAATGAAATGGGGATCCTTCCACACCAATCTTGTCCCAAATCACACAAAAGAAGTTGGAAGCAGTCTTCTCTAAAGTACTTGCCTGTGCATATGTTGATTTATTCATTTTAGTCAATTTAAATCGACACCCATTTCATACTAAGACTACATATCAACCAGCATTCCTAATAGCTGAATAGGAGATTAAAAAAACTGCTGGTGCCCCCAACCACAATTTTAGTTCATTGCATTTCGTATAGTGTCTTATGTTCATAAGAAGAAAACAATAGAATAGTTGCTACCAGGGAAATTAACAACAGAGGTGAGGTTCCTTCTATTTTTATAGAAACCACTCTGAGCTGTGAAGACAAAAGAATTATCCATTGGCATTTGCAATTCCCACAATTGCCTTAAGCAGAATTGATGGATGAAATAGCAAGAGGGAAGGAATGCACTGAGCTGTTTTGACTGTTTGAGAGGGACTTGAAATTCTTCTTAGGGAAAGGGAGCAGACTTGAAACTGACTAGGATGCTCTCTGTTTTCATCTTCTCTTCATAAAACACCAGCTGGCTGCTGCCAAACTGAAGCTCTTCCCCCCTCCCCCATCTCCAATCAGGATCCTTGAAATAAATATTTAGTAGACTTGCTCCAAAGATAAACCCTTTTGAGAAGGGGGAATGATAATTTATTGAGTCCAGGAAATGGGAGGCAGAA
Source organism: Laticauda laticaudata (assembly GCA_004320025.1). Classification (NCBI taxonomy): domain Eukaryota; kingdom Metazoa; phylum Chordata; class Lepidosauria; order Squamata; family Elapidae; genus Laticauda; species Laticauda laticaudata. Next base: position 19,090 of record BHFT01023798.1, on the reverse strand, counting down.
AGTGACAAGAGTTCCCACCAAAGACAGTAATAGTTTTGATGTAATCTCAAAGTCCTTGTAGCTGAGTCAGAAATGAACCATCTCACAGCCTGAATGTGTGGGATTACCAAGGATTGGAGCAGTGTAGAAGCTGTTAGCGATGAGATTGGTGGAATATAGTGACATTATGTTGAATATTGGTTGTAAATTCTTGCTCTACTTTTGATTCCGAGAACAACAGCCAAGATATTTTAAAATAAAAAAAATCTCATAAAACAATAAAAACTGAAAGCAATAAACTGTTAAAATCATCAGAAATGTGTTAAGCAGAGAATTAACACAATATTCTAAAACCTTAAAAACACAAACATTTCTGATATTTACATCTATTAACTTTGGGAAAAATCAAACTTTGGGATTTTGGATGTGAAGATAAAAAAATGCACTGAATTTTAAAGGGACCTGCATAGTACCTTCATCTCTTTAAAATAACTGCAACCTTTCTTCCGATCCTACAGTTGCTGCCTATAGCTGCACAATCTCAGGAACTGAGAAGTTTCAGTTTAGGAGTTATTGACAAACTGATATGTGTATACACCTATGTGTTCCAAAGCATTTTTTGGCTTTGAATTTGAAGTATTCAATGTTAGTTCCCCCACCAAAAAGAGTTACACATTATTTCTTCAAAGCAGAACTGAAGACAGCATGCCCTCGTCCAGTGGTGGCAAACCTTATTCGACTCCCATGCCGATAATTGTGCTCACGTGTTTGCATGCCAGCACCCAGAAGGCAATGCATGCTGGGCTCACTCCCACCCCCTACGCCTGCGTGCACGATCCCCTTGCAGCACACTGCGCATCTGCACACCCAATCCCCTTGCTGTGCACCACACATCTCTACGCATATGCGCGCAACCCCCTGGCACGCTGTGAATCTTTGTGCATGTGCGTGTCTCCTGTGCACCCCATGCATGCGTGTTAGATACTCGACAATCATCTGTTGGGCAGTAGTAGCGCACGTGCATGTGCAGTAGGGCTCTTTCGGGCGAGCTCTCACGTGCCAGGGGAAATGGCTCTGCATGCCACTTCCGGCACACGTGGCATAGGTTCACCACCATGGCCCTAGTCCATTGTTTTTCAAACTTGGCAACTATTCAGATGTGTTCAATTCCATTCTCAGAATTCCCCAGCCAACATATCCACCCATCTTGCCAAAGTTGCCAAGTTTGAAGGACACTGTTCTAGTCATTTGACTTCAGAGGCAATATTGCCTCCACTTCTGTTATTAAGAGATTGCTACCAGCTGTAGTTTAAATAGGTTTCAGTAGCTATACAACTTATATTGATTCCCCCCACACACATTTGGTATTTTAAATGAGCAGATCGAAATAACAGCAGACTGTAAACTGATTCTGATCGATATCTATATGATACAATATTGTTAGCAGTTTCCCCCCAAAATTACAGATGATCACCCTGTCTTCACTATTATAGACCCTTTCTTATTCCATCATGGTGGTTCTTGCAGTCTTATAGAATCAAACTTAGTGCACAGACGTCACTTTCTGACTCTCCCTCACTCCACATCTGGTGCCAATAATTGCAGTACAAATCTTTTCCGGCAAAAGGATAAAGACCCTGTTTGCATTGGCACAACACCTTCAGCCAGATGCTGTCTGGAACGTTCCATATTTAGAAGAAAAGAAAACATATCCCACCATAATAAAAGTAATAAGGTCTCTGAGGGAAAGAATCAGCTCAGCTTCTCCTTTGCTATACTTAAATATTCTCATTTTACCTGCTGCAAAATCCAAATTGTGAGGCCCTAAATATTAGGCAGATTTAAACCAAGAAACTGACACATAAAATTATGGCTTTCCTATGTCCCTAAGGGCCGCCATTTTAAAAAGGCTGGATATTTAGGCTGAACAATGGACGGATTGGAGGCCAGATAAATGCTCTACTTGGCTCAACAGGCTTAACTCTGAGCAAGGCCCCAGTATTTTGTGAAAGATGCATTGTTTGGAAGCATTTGAGGGGGCTGGACAACACAGCTAAGCCAGGATCTGGATACAGAATGGCTTTTAATACACACATTATACCTCAGGGCAAATTAGCTGGGTTTGGTTAGAAAGTTGCACTGTATGTCTGTGACAACTTAGTGCTGCCATTGTGTTTTTTTCCTAATCAGAAAAAAAAATACCACAGAGCAATTGGCAGGCCTGAAGAAGCTCCCAAAATGGTTTCAGCTCAAAATGGCTTCAGGGTGTGTTAGCTGGAACCCTGATAGCTACTGGTTCTAATAGCTAAATAGGAAGGCAAGAGCAACGGATGCAGAAAAAAATAAAATTATAGGAATGCATGTACATCTCATGCAGTTCTGTGTAAATCATAAAGAAAAACAGAATTTTGGTTATGGGAAGGTGAGTGTCAGGAAAAAAGGAGAGCAAAAGACACTCATGTCAGAACTGCCATGCTTTGTTGGGCTTTGTTTTCACATTTGCCTATGAAGTAACCATTTCTTCTACTATAACTACTTTAGTTGACTTTGTATTCATTCTTACTCCACATCAACACACAAAATAAATGGCCCTTTTTCTTATTTCAGAGTGGAGGAGAAGGAGGGTAAAAATGTTTTCATTTGCTACTGAGCTTGAGATCCTCCACTTTTCATGCTTTTGTGAAAGCCAATGGTTATCTTATCCAAAAAAATGCTTTAAGGAACCTAATGGGCAACAATTCTTCTCTAATTAGGGGCCCGGATTGGCCCTCATGCTTATGAATTCATAAATCATGGCTTGGAAAATAAGTGCTAAGAACTGCTCTTTTCTCCACCTCCCTGCATCAGGACAAAAATCCTGAGGATACTAATCAGTCTAGTCAAGTAAACCAGACAGGAAACTACTGTGGATGAGCTCATTACTTTATTGTCAGAATACATTAACAGAATCTAGCAAGTCTGAAGGTACAAATTTCCCGCCACTACTTTTAATCACCTGATCAGTTAGGGTAACTTAGCTTAATCAGTTAAGTTACCTTTTCTAAGACTTTTCTTCTGATCATTAAGCCACTGTGGGCTCCTGCCTCTCTGATTGTTTTTTAGGCAGTATGTTTTCCCCTCATTCCCCAAGGTCATCCACACATTCTGTTACAAGTATTAATCTAAGGTTTGTTAGTTTTGATGTAACATAGAACTCTGAACTCTGATGAGAAGCTGGAGTTTTTATAATGAAGTGGGAGGACAAGAGAAAATGAGGACATCATTGATGGCTTCATTAACCTTAACCTGTGGCTCTATTTTCTACACGCCAGCCTTACATTAAATTTTATATCTGAAATATCTAAATATCTTGGGTGAACTAGTTGTTTAGTGGACTGATAGATCTGCCTTCTATTCAAATCGATTGTTTTCAGAGTCTGAACTACATTTCAAGAAAATATCATTGAGACTGCAATAGAGATATTACCTTGGAAATACCAAGTTTTTTTTTTTTATCTAGGAGTTATAAGTCATCCATGAACCTCTTTCTCAGAATCTGACATTGCTGAAGATTTGCTCATGGGTCAGTTTAAGCCTCTGAATGATGCAATGATGCCACAACAAAGCTTACCATCATGCTAAGTCCCAGTTTTCTTTGTTGCGTTCTTGAACTTTCCTTTAAATGAGGAACTTTTATTTCGAACTATAACTGCCACTGCATAAAGAATAACATTTCATTGTGTGGTAGTACCACAAGGACATGAACTGTGAGGTCCCTAGAAGGGACATCTGGCTTGCCAGGCCTCCCAGCTCCTGTTATTTCTGTAAGATGGATGCATATCATGACAAGGCCTCAAACATCTAACAAAAATAAAGAGCTTGATACTATTCTACTATATGAGCAGAGGCATACTGGTTTTGTATTGATTTTACAAAGAGAGCAGGGAGCTGGGATACAAGATTAAGATAGAAGGATAATATATATTCCTCTGATAATCTGATAGTTGAGCAATGACTTGCTGAGACATCTCTACTTAAATAGAACTACCATTTAATTAGCTGTCTGTTCTCTTTGAAGACTGTAGATCCTCAGTCAACTAAACATTTCCAAAGTGTACCTACAGGTCTAGACAAACCCTGCTTTGTTTTCTGAAATCAGAAATCTTGAATGATGAGTGAGTGGGTGAGTAGTGAGTGCCTTTTCTTTATGCTAACACACAGGTGCAGAAATGGAATCAGTTTTCTGATTGTTATAGGATTTACACTCGCATTGAGGTCTGAAATAATATAAACAATCTGCATTCCTTCTCCTTTTCTCCTAAACAACTTTATTGGAAATTAAGGCAAAATTAACCACTGCTAACTTTGTTAGGCTGATGCAAATTACATTACAGGATATATTCTTCACTGTTTAATTGCTCCACATTCATGCCTTATAGATGAATCTTGTATGTTGAAGCAAGTAGGATTTATAAAGGCAGCATCAAAATTTAAGATACATCTACACAGGGAATACTCATGGAACTAGTAAACTGAATATTCTTGAATTCACCTCCATGATTTTATCTTGTATTCATTAACTTATTTGCACAAATGAACATGAGACCACCAGAACAGACTGTCCATAGGTAGAGGAAATATGCTTTCATTATCAGAGATTTGTGACAAACAACCATTGTTTTCCTAATGTTCACTTTTCCTATGGCATAATGTGAACCACATTTTAAGATAAAGTGCTAGCCTTTGATTTCTGTCTTAAAGGCATTGTGGAGTAAGTTCCATTGAACTCAAAGAGAGTTATTTCTTAATAAATATCTGTCAGATTATGCTGATGATTAATTCCTTGTGAAATCCAGAAAGACAATACTTACAACATTAAGTCCTCCCAGGAAATAATTACTGTAGAGAGAACTCACAACATGCTTCTGTGAACTGGTACTTCTGTGAGCTGGCACTATGTAATAGTATTCAGAAAAATCTGATCACTGCATTTCTCATGGAATTGGGTTCCCTATACAAAGTATTTCACAAAAGTGTAAATTATATAGACATCCACCAGAAGAACTGTAGGGTTGGCCATCCTTTGAGTAGCCCAGAAGCTACCTTTTATTTAATGGGGGAGGTGGGAGGTTGAGAGTAACAGTAGGCAAATTGATTATATCATTACATCATGCAAATAGTGACTTCTGGGTGTGTATGTTTGTCTGTTTTGGCAGGATTGCAGACTAAGGTTTATTTTCCGTAAAAATAGGCAAGAAGTTATCCCTCTGTTTATCAGGAGTTTCTAGCCAAATTATGGAGACATGGATTTTGGGAGGCCCTAGGGACTGCAGAAAAGGGCTTTGAGGACTTACGAGCAACATTTTTTTTTACACTGTAATTCTAAATATACTTTTCCAAAATAAACCCAAGTAAATTCAATAGCACATATTTTCCAAAAGAAATGTACAGTATACTTCATCCTATATCTAGCTCTTGCCAGAATCCTTTAAAATATATATCGGACCATATGGCATTCACATCTCCATTTCATGAAAGTTTGAAATTAATACTGCATTATACAAAATCCAAGATAATGCACATTTGTTTTTCTATGCAACTTTCCCTAACATATACATTTCATGATATTTTTTTTTATATTTGGCTTCACCCAACTATATCCCCTTTATGTTCATTAGAGCCTTTATGTAGATGACCAGGCTGATCCCGAGGGAAGGTTCAAATGCATCATCAGTTACGAGTCCCTTCATGCCTACAACATATCTAAGTCCAGCCCATCCTGAATTTCTTTGACTTTAACACCAATTTGCTTTGACCATTAGTAGTTCAGATTCTTGTAGATAGTAGAAGCTTGCAATAAACGTTTATACTCATTTGAACTGCTTGGATCTTCTGATTTCCCTGGAGCTTGACATTTTGTTCTCTACTATCTGTGCTTATAACTGAAGCCTTAGGATCAGACTGAAAACACAACTATACATAATCTTGCAGAGTCTATTTAAATTGTCAACTGTCAGTATAACTCAATAACCAGGAGACTGTGAGTTCTAGTTCTGCCTTACTGTAGATTTGATAGCTAGCTGGATGACCTTGGGCCAATCACTGTCTCTCGGTCCAACCCTCCTCACGGGGTGGTTGTTTTGACAAAAGTAGGACAAGGAAGGAGTATTATGTACATTTGCTGCCTTGATTATTTTTTATAAAAAAAATAATAAAGGCATGTTGGGAAACATAACAGGGTGGAGGCTTCAAAAGTAGCCACCATAATGCACAGCAGCAAAAGATCTAGAACTGACCACCCCCCTCCTGTAAACTATCCATCAATCAATCATTATTACAGTCACAGAGCAGCAAACGAAAGCATTAAAACAATAATAGTATAAAAATAAAAGACAGACAGAATAATAGATTGTGATTGGTGGTAGATTAACAGTGGGCAGTTAAAGTTTGCCTAATTTTACATACAGCATAGGAGAACTTGGCCACATTCAGAGAAGCTACTTCATACTGATCTGATATCAGTAGTTGTATATAAAAATTTCTGGGATATTTTAGTAGGCAAGATATTATAAATTGAGCCAATGAGTCCTTATACAAGATGCAATACAGCAGGACATGAGCTACAATTTCAATGGCCTCTTATCCACAGGGGCACAATCGCAACTCATATAATATTCTTTTGTATTGGCCCTCCAAAACTGCTGTAGTAAGTGCATTGCAGTGCGCTAAGGTTAATGCCCTTCAGATTTTTGGGATGGTTATTTGATACAAATATCTCGCTGCTTTAGGGGGGCAGGTTGTGACTGCTCAAAAAAGCATTCTCGAGAGGAGCTCAATATTTTTGGATTTCCAGATCTTTATTATATTGTTTAAGTGCTTTAAGTGCACATTCATACCACATCATTAGAAGCACTTTCCTAGAGAAACCAAGATACTGGAGTTTTTGTGAGAAGGTCCTGAACCAATATTGACTTGAAATTTCTATAAGGAGAAAACTCAACCCTGCAGGGGAAAAAGAGTTGTTTTAACCAATGTGCAAAAATATAAATCCATGTGCCAGTTTTTGGCTAGTCCTCCTTCCCTCCTTAGTACTGCATTTGGAATGCAGCATGCTACTTAGGTAAAGTAGCTCTTAGGAACTTGGACTGCACCTGTTCCAGAGGAGCAAGATCCCAGCTGAGCACCAAAGAGTAATTGTGTGAAAGCCTTAGCTGAATATAATTTCAGTTCTGCTGGAATATATATTGTACTCTTCTGGAACTCTTAAGCTCCATAGAGCTGTAAAATATGTGTGTGTGTGTGTGTGTGTGTATGTATGTATGTATGTATGTATGTATGTATGTATGTATGTATGTATGTATGGTATTCAGCTTGGTTTGGGTATTTTCCCACATCATTATAGTTGTGCTTTTAAAGTTGTAGTGACGTTTCGGCAGAATCTCATCTGCCATCATCAGGCTTCTGTATTGTGTTCATCTGTGAGTCAGGCTTTCACAGCCATTTCTGTTTTAAAATTAAACTCCACAACAAAACTCACAAGGCCATCACATAGCCCATTATACCAACATCAACTCCATCAACCAATCAAAAAGGCAGCAGTGCAGCCAACCAGCCCAGCACACCCGCCCCCACCACCATATTTATAAAGAGACGGCAGCTCCTATCACGCCAAAACGTCGCCAAGATACTCTTAATCTTATACGGAAAAAGACCCAAACACACCTAGACCTACACACAGACAGACAGACAGACAGACAGACAGGTCTTTGGTTATTCGGGTTTTCTCCTGCATAAAATTGGAAGTATCTAGGTGACATTTCGATGAAGTCGGCTGTGTTCTGATTGGCTGGGGGTGTATTCTGTTCAGGTGGGGGCTTGGTTGTGCTCAGGTTAGTCTTAGTTGCTGGGCGAATTTGAGGCTGGTGAGCTGCTGATGCTGTTTGTTTTGAACTTTGGCGTTGTTGCCACATCTTTATGCGTGAGTGTCAGTTCACTTCATGTATGGGTCGGAGGGTTTGGGAATGGGTAGGTGATGCAGATGCGGTACGGCTTCTTGGTCCCTGGTCGTGTCTCATCTTCTGTCGTGGGTCTGAGTCTGCTTTCTACGTGGAACTTGTGGTGTGCATCTTGTGTTGGCCTCCGTGGTAGTGGGTCTGTTGTCATTCTTCATGTTAGTAACTCGTTTGTTAATGAGGGCGAGTTTCCAAATTGGCTGGTAGGCGGGGGTTATCATCTTGTTTGTTCATGCTGTGTGGGTGTTTTTCTATCTCTTATGGCTTCTCTGATTATTCTGTTGTTGAAGTTTGTTCGGTTTTGGCAATTAGTTCTGGTATTTTAAAGTCAATCTCATGTCCTGTGGCTTTGAGCGTGTTGGGCCAGGGAAGAAGTCGGTTCTTTCTTTTTTGATTGAGTTCTTGTGTTCTCTTCAATGCGTGCACTTTATTCTTTCTGTTAGTTTGTTCCGATTATGTGGTTGGGACAGGCGGATACAAGGGATTTCGTATACTCCTTGGTTTTCTAACTCGATTTTGTCTTTTAGGGTTTCTTAGGATGGTGGATATTTTCTGTTTGTGCAGAATGCTGTTTTAATGTTGTGTTTTTAGAGATCTTGCTGATTTTGTCACCCTAACCAGGCACCCAGATGGAAACCTAAGCTTCCTAATAAATGATAGCCCGTCTGTTTATTTGGAGCCAAGCCACACTAAAAGCCTCCAATACAGGAAACACAATTTGCCAGCCAATCAAAACAAAAAAAAGGCCCACTCAAGCAGACAGAAGATATTAGAAACACCAATACAAGCAGAACACAGCAAACTCCCAAGACCAGTAAACACAGACCAAAGACTCCCACACAATCAAGTTGAAGAAAAAAAAACATTCTGGCACAGCAGTAGGCTATTTGCACCAATTATTTAAAACAGAAACGACTGTAGAAAGCTTGATTCACAGACGAACACAATACAGACAAACCTGATGATAGCAGAGAGATTCTGCTGAAACGTTGCTACAACTTTTAAAAAGCTTAAAACTATAATGACGTGGAAAATACCCAAACAAAACTGAATACCATTACATATAAATACCTGCAAAAACTTATGAAGGATATACTATATATATTTAAGTTTTTTGTGGGTATCTCACATGTGTGCTGTTCAGCTTCCTTCAGGTAATATCCCACGTTCATTGTAGTGCTTTTAAAGTTGTAGCAACGTTTCAGCAGGAATCTCATCTGCCATCATCCAGGCTTCTGTATTGAGTTTGTATGTGGGTCAGGCTTCTCACAGCCGTTGATTTTAAATTTGAGGGCTAGCCTATTGCGTGTCCCAGGATGCTTTTTTCTTCCAACCATCAGGATGAAGGAAAAAAAGCATCCTGAGGACCAGCAATAGGCTAGCCTCAAATTTAAAAACCAACGGCTGTGAGAGAGCCTACCCACAGTACAAAACTCAATACAAGAAGCCTGATGATGGCAGATTGAATTCTGCTGAAACGTTGCTACAACTTTTAAAGCACTACAATGACGTGGATTAATACCCGAAGGAAGCTGATCTTTGGTTATTCGGGTTTTCTCCCGCATAAAATGGAGTATCCAGGGGCAACGTTTCAATGAAGTCTCATTCATCATCTTCAGGCTTGTTTCTTTAGCTCTGTGCTTCTCAGGAGTAATGTGAGCTTGCAGCTGCTTCTTCCTTTTAACTGCTAGTGGTGGGTGTGACTTGATTGGAGGTGGGGGCTTGACTGTGTTCTGATTGGGCGGGGGTGTGTTCTCTAGTCCAACACATGAAAACCACAGGTCACAACATCAACTTACAATGGCACCAAAACCCTAGCCACTATAGAAACACCCCAGCCACAGAATCATCACGAGAAGCCATAAGGAGATTGAAAAAAAGACCTGAAAGCATGAATTAGAAGAGATGAGTTCCACCAGACTGTCAATCATTTGGAAGCCTGCGACTCTCAAATAGAAAGATCTCCACACTCAGCAAGCCAGGCAAACATCTGGGCACAAAACAGACTCCCTCTGATACCTCCCCCAGCTCAAAACCACACCCCCAACCAGGCACCCAGATGAAACCTAGCTTCCTAATAGATAATAGCCGTCCTTTCACGCGAAAGCCAAGCTGCCACTGAAGCCTTCCAATACAGGAACACATTGTTGCCAGCCAAATCAAAGCCACAAAACATGAGCAGAAGAAAACCAGAAACAGCCAATCAAACAAACTCCAAGTCCAATAAACACAGGACCAAGACTCCCAACCAATCAGGGGATGTAGAAAAAAACATCGGGCACAGCCAGTAGCTAGCCTCAATTTAAATTACCAACGGCTGTGACAGCCTGACCCACATACAAACTCAATACAGAAGCCTGATGATGGCAGATGAGATTCTGATGAAACGTTGCTACTATCACTCTCTCTGTCTCTCACTCTCTCACTCACTCTCTTTGAGAGAATGGACTCAGGCACAAATCGGAAAGCTCAAAAAACTAAACCTTTGGTCCCAATGACTGACCCAGATTGGATCCTGCAACATTTTAACCTACATAAGCAGGTATTCATCAAGCCCATGTCTCAAGATCAGACTGTCTCCTTTCAGGTCTAATAAACCCTTTCCTTTTCTTGTAGTTTCACAGGCATATAGCATAATTTATTTTTATTCCTTTCATTGTTAATTCATGGTTTTTCTTTCCATTTAATTCCTCTTACACTAGAAGTTGCAGTCTTCCATTTGCTGTGTCTACCAGCAGAGCCCACCAATATTAACCTCTGCCTCACGGTTTTCATCAACAGAGACTTTTACATAACTTTTTTAAAAAAATATGTTAATGAATAGGTTAGTTTATTACCACAATTATGTAATAAATACAAGATTACCACAATTCCACTATAACATTCTCTGCTAATAGGATAGACCATGGCCCACAGGCTGGATGTGTCACACACAGGCCACGCCCACTCTAGTTCCTCAATGGGGAAAAAAGTTGCAATACATCATGTGATCACAACATGACACCACGAGTATAGACATCTGTGGTATAGACACTATTAGTCACTCCTGGCACATTTTGGCCAGTGTCACAAGCATAACCAAAGGCCATTTTTTCCCACCAAATATGCTCACGGTACTGTATGAAAGCTGAGATTGCAAGCCAACATATTATTGCCTCTATCCCATCCATTCAGAGATGAATACAATATTTATTGACACATACCTATATGTGCATACAGCTTGTGTATCAGCACACCTCTACTCTGTGCAAAAACCTAAACTTTTTGTTTAACTAGACAGCTCAGACTGTAAAGGGTCTCAATCTTGTTATCCATGTAATTCAATTTCTGTATTTTAATTCTGTCCTAATTTAGAATGTAAGAGTTGAAACAGCATGGTAAATCTAAAGCCTGTAACTGATGGAATAAAAACAGTATTTTACGAGTGCTTGCTGAAGTTTATACATCCTACACATCCTACAGTGCAAACATAGCTAATTGTTTTGTTTAAATCTGCCTCCAGCTTCCTTCTCTATTTTATATCTAATATTTCTTCATAAGAAAATAATATTAACAGTAAAGTTTGATTGAAATAGGGATGTGGAGTTTTTATGACCCTCTAGGTCATTGGAAGTTGCAGTTTAGGCACTTCTGGAAAGCTACAACTTCATCATCGATAGGGGAGTGGAAGAATTCCCTGATGTGCTTTTTAAAATATGCAGAAACTTACTTTGGCGATAGTTCAGTGTTATAATTTGGGAAATAATCCACAAGAGTTGTGGCTTGATTGTTGCATAGCACAATAGCTGTCCATTCAGAACCGAAAGCCAGCCTTCATTCTCTCAATTTTCCCTTTCCATTCTTGTGTGAAGTGGCTGTTCCACTTTATTCACACTGCACTTTTAAGACAGATATAGACCCGCAGAAGCATTCATCCCACAAATTATATCTTGGTGAGAGTTCTTGTGACTTAAGCCAATTAGCTGAACCTACCTGACTTGATTGTCTCAAAGGTGTTTTTTAAAGGCAACTGGACTGTTTTTTCTTGAGGAAGAAGACATTTCACTTCTCATCGGAGAAGCTTCATTAGTTCATCAGAGTCAGAACTGATGAAGCTTCTTGGACGAGAAGTAAAAGGTCTTTTTCCTCAAGAAAAAAAATTCCCAGTTGCCTTTTTAAAAAAGCACCTTTAAGACAACCTTGACCTGGTTGACTGAGAATCTCCACAGAGTACAGCTGGCTTGATTATTCCAGTGTTTTTATGCAAAGCCAGAAAAATGGTGAATTTGGTAATGAGGTTTTGCATCTTGGGTGAATGTAGCACTGTGGTGTCTTTCCAAACCCCAAAAGCTATTTTGGCTCTGAAAGTTGCTGCATGGATGGTGAAATGCAACCTCCTGGTTTGGAGCACCAAGCCGATTTCCCCGCCCCATTTTGAAGCCAGATCTGTTGAAAGAATTAAAGGGAACAAAGGGAGACGTTCTTTCCCGGCTCCCGTTTGGGTGAGAGGATACAAGCAAGCAATTTTTAAAAACTCAGGACTGGGAGGCGGGGCAGGGAAAGAATCAGGCCAGGGCTCCAAAGGTGCTGGCCCAGAGTCAGCAAGGGGGGGGGGCTGAAGGCAGGAGNGGGGGGGGGGGGGGGCTGAAGGCAGGAGACCTCTGGAGAAAAATTGGATTCGCAGCTCCCCTCCTGAAACTGGCCAAGCCCAGCACCAGCAAGAGCCTTAAGTTTCTTGCAAAGTCAACTTGGCGCCCAAGAAGTGCTTTCTGGAGAGAAGGCAAAGAGGAAGCGGTCCGCTTCTCCTTGCCCCTTGCCCTCAGTCCCCCTTCGGCTCTCCAAGGATCTCTCCCAGAACCAAGGCTTTCAGGAGCAAAGTTGAGGCTGAGAGGAGCCAGGGTGGGGGACTTCCAGTGCCGCCCCAGCGCCCTTCTTTCCTCGGAAATGGAATCTTAGGAGGGGGAGACGGCAGCCCCAGGCAGGGTGGGTATGTTGGTATGTGTATAAAAAGCACAAAGCGAGGGAGCCAGCAGCTGGGGATCCAGGAGCTTTGTGAAACTTCTTGCCCACACTGGAAGTTTGGTGAGGGAGGGGGAAGAGATAACACTCTCTCTCTCTCTCTCTCTCTCTCTCTCTCTCTCTCTCTCTCTCTCTCTCTCTCTCTCTCTCTCGGAAGTGTGTTGCTTGAAAGTATTTGGAAAATCCGCCTTGCATTACAGACAAGGGACAGACAGAAAGAAGGAAAAAGAGAAGGGAAGGAAGTAAGGAAAAGAAAAAAGGAAGGAAGGAAAGAAGAAAAAAGGAAGGAAAGAGGAAAGGAAGGAGAGGAAAAAAGGAAGGAAGGAAAGGGAAAAAAGGAAGGAAAGAGAAAGGAAGGAAGAAAGAAGAAAGGAAAGGAAGGGAAAAAAAAAAGACGGGGAAAGAAGAAAGGAAGGAAGGAAAGAAAAAAGAAGAGAAGAAAAAAAGGAAGGAAGGAAAGAGGGAAAGGAAGAAGCGAAAGAAAAAAAAGGAAGGAAGGAAAGAAGGAAAAAGGAGGAAGGAAAGAGGAAAGGATAGGAAGGGAAAAAAAGGAAGGAAGGAAGGAAGAAAGGAAGGAAGGAAAGAAAAAAGGAAGGAAAAAGAAAGGAAGGAGGAAAGAAAAAAGGGAAGGAAAGAAGCAAAGGTAAGGAAAGGAAAGAAGGAGGAAGAAGGAAGGAAAGGAAAAAAGAAGTGAAAGGAAAGAAGAAAGGAAGAAGGAAAAGAAATAAAGGAAGGAAGAAAAAAGGAAGGAAAGGAAAGAAGAAAAGGCAAAGAAGCGAAAGAAAAAAGGAAGGAAGGAAAGAAGAAAGGAAGGAAGGAAAGAAAAAAGGAAGGAAGAAAAAAGGAAGGAAAGAAAGAAGAAAGGAAGGAAAGAAAGAAAAAAGGAAGGGAGGGAGGAAAGAAGGCCACTCACCTGTCCTGGGGACCGGGATGAGCTTCGAATCCTGCTGGGAGTCTCCATCGCGCGAGTCAGTGGGCCGGCTCGGGAGGTCGCTTCGCACGTGGGACATCGGAAGGAGCCCTGCGAGGAGCCGCCGCCGCCGCCGCCGCCCGCAGAGACACAGAGAGAGACAGAGCGAAGTTCCTTGAAGACGCTCCCTCCCCGGCCGGCCCACAAGACGCTCAGCCCTGGGGATGAATCAGACGCTGCTGCGCTGGAGAAACCGCCCCGCGCCAGCCCGAGCTNCCCCAGATCGTCCCCCTCGCGAAGCCCAACCCGACGCCAAGCCCGCCCGCCTCCCGCCACCTCTTCGCCGTGGTGGAACTCCGCAAAGGGCCCCCGGCTCTCCGCTCCGCTCCCCCCAAAGGGACGCCTGCAACAAAGCAGCAAACAAACGGAAGCTGGGAAGAGAAGAGACTCACTTTGGGACGAGTCTTCAGCCGCGCTTGAACCAGCGGACGGGCATCTCGCCGCCTCCACGTGCAGTTCTCTCCAGCTCCCTCCACTCCGCGGCTCCTACCTTCTCTCTCTCCCTCTCCCCCC